>KV722447.1:0-94696 GCA_001687445.1 Obba rivulosa
GTTGTCAGTTGTTCCAACTGCATTCGACATGGGTGACCGAGCAGGGGAGCCAACATGTCCCCCGGCCCCCTCGGCATTGGGATCTTCCACGCCTGGTGTGAGAGTGGGAGCAGTCGTATGGGTACTCAATGCTACAGCGGACCTCAGCATTGTGCATCGCTGTTGTGGCGTACCTGTCGAGGGCGTCGCACCTTCAGAGCAGCGGGGAAGACCGCGAGGGCGGCCGAGCAGGACAAGAGGTCACCGGGGCAGCGGGCGCGAGGACAATAGGGTGAGGTACGAGGTCGTGGGAGAATGTAGAAAGAAGCGGTTACAATTTCGGGGGTGAGAGACCTTGCAAGCAAGGTAATCACAAAACCCACTACTGGTCGTAGTGGGAATCGACACCACACAAACTGCTCAAATCTGAAAAATACAGCATGATTTATGTATGTGTTTTTGTGTATGTTAAGGAATCGGACAGATAGGCCATAGAGCTATTGCTGACTACACCATATATCGACGCCCACTGGCACACGAGAAAACGGGGCGCGCAGGGGATCATCCTTGACATATTATTAATGCGTCGTAATCGTACGAACAATGCAGTTACTCGAGACGGGAGAGTGGGATCAACGGTGACGGAGACAGTGTATCGAAGCAAGCCGCAAGGTAAAATAGGCCGAAATCGGAGATGGAATGTTGAATGTGATTAATTGCACACAGAAGACGTGGAATGAGAGCGAGCTCGGTATTCTGCGGTGCACGAGATTTTTGTCTGCAATGCCCCGATTTTCAGTCAGTGCCAATCTTGTCCTGAACACGTCAACAGGAATGCTTTGCGAGGCGTATGGCTTTGTATTGCAGGGCTCCATCACGCTGTGGGATTCGGTACCGTGCTCCGGTATTGGCAGGACCGATCCCAATCTAAAGTATGGCATTGTCTGGAGATCGACGTCAGGATGCACGCAAGACGCAAAGACAAGTAAGAAAATGAGACGACATGACATGAAGATGAAGGATTTATCCCTCCTGCATGATGCCGAAGAGCTGCCGATGGGATACAAGACAAGTTACCGCACGGTGGCATACTGCGACCATTACATAGAAAAACGACTATTCGAAGTCGCCTCGAAGTATGCCGAAGCATAATATTTCAATGAGCGACTGACGAGCAAGCAACCCCCGACCCTCTTGCTCCGTCGCACCCCTTGGCCGACCCACTGCAAGGAATCCAGGCCTCTCCAAGCCTGTTCCTCGGACGCAGCTTCCGGGAGGATCGTCTCACGATTACGCCTGTCTTCCTCGATGGATATAGCCCGACATTCAAGTTTGAGGACCTCTTCGATTGAGATGGCTCGGCGTCCTCGTTCAAGGACGTCTCCCCATCCCGAGTTCATTTGAGCCACGGGTACCCGCAGCTCGTGCTCACATCGGCATAATGCTCAATGGGGCTGACAGGACCGTCTTTCGTGGGACCGGATGTTTGTGCTGTAGGTACGTCAGATGTTTGCCTGTGGAGTCCATGTAACGGAACTAACCTGACGGGGGGCGAAGCTCTGCTTAGCATTCGAGGATGTTCTCGAGGCAGATCCCGGAGGAATCAATTGGAGATGCAGGCCTTCTGCCCGCAGCCCGGGATATCCGACTGGAGGTTGTCCAGCCCTTTGGTTGTTGGGAGGGGGCGGTTGGTTGTGTGCAACGGCTCCCTGGACCATTTCATCTGTGTCCAAGGTACGTCACCACATTGTAGTACTCCATGGATCATGGGGCTAGCGCACTGTATTGGTGGTCTGAGAGGGCCTGTGCTGGGGCTGACCATAGCCCATTTTGCAGGGCTTCTGGCTGCCCGGGATACTCGACTTGAGCGCTTGTCCAATCCTGAAATTGGTGAAGAGGTGCCGGCGGGTTGTACACCACGGATCCCGGAACCGGCTAACCTGTGTCAAAGGTACGTCACCATGTTGTGGAACTCAATGGAACATAAGATTGGCGTACCATATTGGTGTTCGGAGAAGGTCTGAGTCGGGGCCGATCATACCCCATTCGAGCTCGTACGTGCCGTGGAAGTGGATCTTGTATCACTGGCTCAGGATTCCTGCTACTGGATGGTGAACCAGTGTCATTGACCTGACTATGCGTCGACTCGTTCCACTGGGACGGTCTTGCATGGGGTTCATAAACACTGGTTGCTGTTTCAGTACTTGTAGAATACTGAGCCTGATGATCGACATTTGGCGCGGCAATGTGATCACGCTGGATGTCCATCTGGGATTGATGAAGTCAGGAGCATGTCTCGTCAAAGGGCTAATGCATTCCGACACACAGCCCTCCTGCTCCCATGCGTACGATAATACAATGCGAAAACAAACAACGATCAGCCATGGTTCGCATATACTCTGCACAGCGGGGCCTCCGAGATCCGCCATCGCCGCCATACTACGATCGCCGCCGATCAAACGGGAGAGCTAACATGCTCGATGAACTCGACAGGCCACAATGCTCTCACCTGTGATGGGACATGTTCCCTTGTACGTCTGTCAAATGCTAGCATGCGAGAGAGGATCGAGATGGGTAGAAGTGAATCCATCCTCTCCCATTGATATGTCTGGTATGCATCGCGCCCGGGACGATGGACGTGGTGTTCGGCTGTCGGCTGGATGTACATGGGGGGCCGGGGTGGTATGCGTTCGCATCGGGTTGTCATTCCGTTGGGACGGTCGCGCGAAAGGTTCACATACAGTAGTTTGCGTTTCGGTATCCAAAGAGTACTGAGCCACTTGATGGACATTGAATGCGGCCATCTGATGGTACTGGATGCCTTGTAATCAGCAACAACCAAAGGGCCGAGGCCTCCGACGGTTCGTGATTCTCTTCAACTCACGCTTTCTTCCAGATTCCGGGTGGTCAGTCGGTAAGTCGAAGGAAGGGAAACAGATGACTGCGTTGCAATTGAGGAGAAGGGTATGGGTTCGCTACACCATAGCAGCAACCACTCAATTTATATCGCACAACAGCTGTTGCCACGATGTACGAATGTAGCTCACATTGTTCTCCTGCAGCATCAGCTCTGATCCATGTCCCACTGGCACTGTGCGTCCGTTGTATGGCAAGGCGTGGGTAAGGCTTCGGAAGCTTTTCACCAATGAGTGAATGATCACGCAGGAATCTGCTGCATAGGATCATTAGTTGCAGCCACTATATCTGTGCAGCGAGGCGTACAGCGTGGAAGCGCCCTCCAGAGTCTGCTCTGTGAGTGGTAATGCAAATAATGTACACACATTACAGGAGGTATCCATAATTGATGTCCGACGAGTCTCGCATTGTTCTCTTCGCCAGGGATTCTTCCCGGGCACAGGCATTGCATGACCGGGGGCTTTTACGCATGCGAGAGTTTCCATCTACGTGCACCACGACGAGTGACAATGTACTGAGGAAAGGCACGGGGCCGCAGCACCGATCGCAGAACTCTTGGGGATGCATGCATTGATTGCCTCGAGACGTACTAGTAATACGTTGTCGGCGGGAGAGCCTCCATCCACCAGCGCGGTAATCGAACCGCGCGCTCTTTGGTCAACCACGACCAAACTGAGGTGGCATTGTAAAATTGAAAGGCGAGATTGCGAGCCTGTTTACGCACCAATCTGAGCCAAAATTCAAGCAAGAAATTTGAGTCTCTGAGAAGTCAAAAATCAACTTTGTGACGTGGACGCAGGAAGAAATAAAGAGATCCGTGAACAGACCCGGGGCTGACGGCGCTGCGACGATGACTTGAGAGAATGGATGTGGATATGGGTAGTCGTGCTCGTCTTTCTTGCAGGGTATTATGCATACTCCGTTTATTCACAGTGGTGTTAGGTACAAGTGAATGATACTGGATTTTGTGTACCTTCTGAAGCCTCTGAGGCGGAAGTCTGAGCAGGGTTTGGTGACACACTGCGGCCAGGGTGCAGACAACTGCTCAAGGTCAATCACGCGGTTCTGCCAACGGCGTGGCAACATCCGGGTTCGTCGTAGTCATAGTAGGCGTGCGTATGTACAGTATGTGCACAGTGCTAGCGTGACAAGGGGTTGTTCCGATGCACAAGACGGGAAGCATAGCCCCGAAGCGACCGGTCTTGAGTCAATTCACTGGTCGCGCTGCCGTCGCCCGCAACATCCCCGCACCCGTTGCCCCAGCTATGCAGCCGCCACAGCGACTAGAAGAGGATACCCTGTATGGCTGTCCGCGGGATAACGACAGGAGTCGGCAGATACACAAGCCATTCTGCCACCAAAGATGACTCCGGCCGTTCAGAGTGCTGAATGAGACAGTGCAGGAGACAGTGCAAATGACCAAGAAATGACTGAGGAGGCGGAGGCAGGCGGGTGCCGCGCTTGCCGCCGTCTCCCGCGGCTGTGCGCGGGACTCCACGTTGACCGTGGGAACTGCTCCAGCCGTCCAGCAGCACGACGGTGGCGCTTGTTCTCCTATTCACTTGTCTCAAACTCTCTCGATCCTCAATACTCTTTTTGCCTGGGTTCGTATATATTCAGCCTTCTGCTACCCCGCAACTCACGTATTCGCCCTTGCAGTCAGAAAGAATATGCGTCTCACAATATTCTCACTCCTGGTGGCTGGCGCTGGTCTGGGTGAGTCAGCCCCCTTTCTCCGTCTTCTCTCGTACTGATTCTATCAATACCGCTGCGTGAAGTCTCCCAGACCGGCGCCAGCCCATTGCGAGTGGTCGTGGTGTCAGGCCACGCCGATGGAAGCAATCCCGCCGGGGTCGTCTCCACGACCACGGAGGTGCATCAAGGCCGTCCACCGTGTGGACGCATGAAGAGCACACTTGACAGAATCACGGCACTCTTTCCCGGTTGGCCCCCCAGCGGAGCTCATACTCCCCCTCTTCCTTCTGCCGGAGTTGTTCCCGATCAACTCGAATCCGGGATGGCGCACATCCTCCCCGTGAGCAAGCCCGGGCCCTTCCCCATCGGTCCCCTCTTCCACGTCGGCGCTGTCTCTATCGAACAGCTTGAGGAAGCGCAGAGGGCTCAGGCTCAGGCTGAGGGAAAGGCTCATGAGGAGCACACCATGCCCCAGGACGAGAACGCTCCGGGCCCGCTCCGCGTCATCCGCGTTGGCCATCGTGGCCATCACTTTGGCATGGGCAAGCACCGCAGGCCGTTCATTCATCGCCTGCACTTTGCACTCGCCGCGCTCGGACCCTGGGAGGGCCGCGCAGTGGCGTTTGTTCTCGGTACGCATCCCGTTCTGACATGTGCTGTTCGATCCGAAACTAAACGCCTATGCGCACAGGCTGCGGTATTGGTGTTCTCCTCCGCATGCTCTGGGTGCTTGCGGTGGTCGTCGCCCGCACCGTTCGCCCTGGTAGTCCCAGTCAGGACCATGATGCGCTCTTTGACGCCGACCTCGACGCCGAGGAATACGCCGTACCCCCTCCCCACTACACCGCCGATGTCAAGATCCCTATTCCCACCGAGAAGACGGAACCTGCAGAGAACTAGCGGTCATACTTTTCAGTTGCCCATGGCCCTGTGGTGTAGGATATTGAATGTCGAATGGACGTTGGATCAGTTTCAATCACTCCGGCGTTCCTTGACGGCCAATGAGTTCTTGTTTTTGCCCCATATCGTATATGCCCTTTTTAAAATGCAGAAAATCCATACATCACTTCTTCCCTTCTTACTTGCTTGTTTCTATTTCCCCCTTCCACCCCGGCCCCACAACACCTCATCGCTCTTACTTCCCTCCCTACGCTCCTCCCCTTCAAATGCCCTCTTTTGTGACCCTGGACTATACGTGCAAGGCGGTCCCGATCTGACAGTGCCTCTTGACCTTCAACGGCCGATGCTCAACATTTGCCGTTGAAGGTCCGGGGGGCACTACCACACCGAGAGCATCCTGCACGACCACTTTGTGTAATCTACGCGTTGTTAGAGCAGCTGGTGTCAATGCGCTAGTCTGTTCGCCCTTTGATGTGTGTGGATTCCGCATAGCGTGTATGCATAAGTGCATTTCCTCACGGTCGACGACTCAGAGCGGTAACCGCTTCAGTGCGGGAGATCATTGATCAGGTTGACGCTGGCTCGAATCCATCTGATTTACTAAAATGTATTCCACAACTCGGACAGTCCGAAGATACAGGTGGTGGTGTACAGTGAGGAAAATACCTGACAACGCGAGGGAAGATTTAAAAACAGATGAAACAGGGAGTATGTATAGAGAATGCGGTGATGAGCAATGGTCTGTACGGTGAGGGGGATTCGGAGCGGGACGGCTGGCGACTGAAATGAGATGAAGCGTGATAACGGGTGTGGGGAGTATTGTGAGCGTCGCGGAAATCGTGGGGAGGAGTAAGTGAGGAAGGGGAGTATATGCTAGAGATTAGGAGAAGAGTTAGTCTTTCTCAAAACCCTCTACGTCGACGTTCCACGTCCAGCGTCCCTCCAGGAAGCCGCGTGCAGTGTCCTCTAACATGATCTCGTTCCGCTTCTGTACATACACCTGTTGGTGATGTGTCAGACACTCAGACACACTGGTGAATTTATGCGCGGGGAGACGCACCGTCTTGTCAGTCACCTTCTGGCGGAGAGACATGATGACTTCGGGATCAATCGGCGACTCAATGAGCTCAGACAGCTCCTCCACAGCCCTCTCCAGGTCCCTGTGCCCCAAATCAGTCTCTTTAAACGCTCATACAGACGCCGGGCTTACCGCTGGTTGTCCTCGAAGAGCTCCTTCTCGTTGCCCTTCTCGAGGTAGTACGCCATCGAGTACGTCCACTTGAGCGTGCCACGGCACCGCACGCTCTCGTCGACCGCCTTGCGCATGAACTGCACCTCGATCCACGAGAGCGCACTCGCGAGTTGCATCTCTTCCATCTTCTGCTCGGTCTTCGCGTACAGCTCCGCCGACAGCCGCGCGGATTGCTCGTGGTTCGCCCAGCGGTTGTAATACTGCGCGATGGTGTCAGCGAATGAAGAGCATGGGACAAGAGGCGGAACGTACGTGTAGATAGCGCTCGAGTGAGGCGCGGCTCTTCGATTGGGCGTCTCGCGCATCAACGCTCGCCTTCTCGTCATACCGGTTGCAGGAGTACCAGGCTGTGCCATGCTCCGACCACGGACCCATGCAGACCCAGCAAAACTCGTACTTGCACTTCTTGCATGTCATGTGGCTGCAAATAGCATATAAGCACGCGATAATACAATCAGACTGAGATCCGCAACGCACTTGCATCCCCCGTTCTTCTCGATCGTGCTCTGGCACTTGCTGCACTCCTTCGTATTGCTCTTGATCCAGTTCGCCGTCTCGCTGTCGTCGCGGCACTTCTGCAGCCACATCTTCGCGACGGCGCAGATCACCGGACGGTGGTCCGTCTCGATCGCGCATCCAAAGCAGAACACGTGTGCCCCGCTGGCCCCGCAGCGCACCGTCGGCACGATCGTCGCGAGCGCGGACTTGGACGCCGCGGCGGGGCACGAGACCGTGTACGAGCACGACGGGTACGGGCAGTACTTCAGGTTCGGCATGCACGACACGAAGTGGCGCACGACCAGCTCCTGGAAGCGCGCCCACGTCTGCGCGTCGTCGCCGAGCGCGGTGCGCACGAACGAGTCGGGCGCAACGAGCGCGCAACCCTCCGCCATGCACGTGATCCAGCTCTCCGCCTCCGTGCGCACCTTGCTCGACACGTACGCGCCCCAGCACGCGCGGCAGAATAGGTGCCCGCATGCCAGCGCGAGCGTCTCCTGCTGCGTGTCGTCGAAGCAGATCGGGCACACGAAGGGCTCCCCAGCGGGAGGGCTGCGCTCGGAGGCCTTGCTCTTACTCGGCTTGGAGATGCCGAGGCGCGAGCTGCGACGGGGCCCGATTTGGGAACATGAGGGCTCGGGGGACTTCTCCGGGGGAACGATGCCAGCCGCGGTGGACACTGCGTGAGCATTGTCCATGTACTTCTCGATTAGGCGTTCTTTGTTCCAGTTCATGTACCGCAGCAGCAGCGAGGCAATATCTGGCTACACGCAACGAAATGTTATGCGTGAATATGGATAGGATACATGAGCAGACCGATATCACTCACCTCGACCCCGAAGATGCCGCTTATATGCTCGATATCCTGCTGCATGAGCTGCACCACTGCCTCCTGTGGTAGCGGCTCGTGCTCTACTTCGTACACCTTCGTCTTCGGATCCTTGTCTATCTTGAAATCGTCGTTCATGTTGTCCATATCCATCTCCGAGGCTGAGCCTGTGGTTGCTTGATCAGCACGGCCGACTCGCATGACTAGGACACCCACACTCACCATCCTCCTCGTCGAGCATGTCCTCCTCGTCATTGTACTCAAACTCCTCGTCGGAAAACTCGTAATCGGACGACATGGCGGGCGGGGGAAACAATGTGGAGGCGTGCACGCTGCTGCACACGGCGAGATCGTCGAGGCTGGAGCCGTTGCCGCCGGCCCCGCGCCCTGATATGGCGGCGCCCAATTTCAGACTCCGCAGGGCGTGCCCCGGGGTAATTTCTCCCGAGATCTCCCATTTCGGGTAGCTTTGCTGAATAAAAATTACATAATAGCCTCCCGGACCGGTGCGCTTTGTAGTGACTCGGGTTATAGCAAAAAGTTGTATGCTACGGGTGCTCTTGCAACGGCCCGCTGTATCTGCATTTCCCCTCCGGAGACCTCGCGCTTTTTACCCACTATATCTGCGAAATATGGCGACGAGCGAGCATACTGGCACGCACAAGGACCCGGTCACGGGCGAGATGATTTCCAAGACGTATGTGGCCGCAGATGTCTATGGGTCGTGCGCTGACAACCCGTGATTGAATCGCGTATACAGGGAGCTCAAGCGTCGTGAAAAGCAGCGCGAAAAGGAGGCAAAGAAGGCGGAAAAGGCTGCGACCGCGCCCGCGCCGGCAGCGAAGGAGGCGGGGCCCAAGGATGAGGATCTTAGCCCGAACGTGAGTACCCTCCCCTTCGCAACGCTGTACACGAGACTTAAACCATGTAGCAATACTTTGAGATCCGTTCACGCCACATCCAAAAGCTCAAGGAGACACAAAACCCCAACCCGTACCCCCACAAGTTCCACGTTTCGACCGCCATCCCATCCTACATCGAAAAGTATGGACCAGAGGGAAAGATCAAGGCTGGCGAGAAGCTGGATATCACCGAGTCACTTGCTGGTCGTATTCACAACATCCGGGTGTCGGGACAAAATCTCCGCTTCTACGATCTGCACGGCGAGGGCAAGAAGGTGCAGATTATGGCGACCAAGCAGTACGTCCTCAGTCTCTGCAACCCTTGATCGGTCTCATTCTGTACCAGGGATGCCAAGGATCCTGAGGCCTTCGCTGCCGTCCACGACAACTTCAAGCGTGGTGACATCGTCGGTGTCATTGGCACGCCTTCACGAACTAAGAAGGGCGAACTCTCCATCTCCCCCAAGCAGATGATCCTCCTCGCGCCGAACCTGCACCAACTCCCCTCCGAGCACTTCGGTCTCAAGGACCAGGAGACGCGATACCGCAAGCGCTACCTCGACCTGATCCTCTCCGAGGAGACGCGCCGCATCTTCATCACGCGCAGCCGCATCATCAACTACATCCGCCGCTACTTCGACAACCTCGGCTTCCTCGAGGTTGAGACGCCGATGACGAGCATGATCGCGGGCGGCGCGACGGCAAAGCCGTTCATCACGCATCACAACGACCTCGATCTCGACCTGTACCTCCGCATCGCGCCCGAACTCTACCTCAAGCAGCTCGTCGTCGGCGGGCTCGACCGCGTGTACGAGATCGGCCGCGTCTTCCGTAACGAGGGCATCGACCTGACGCACAACCCCGAGTTCACGATCTGCGAGTTCTACATGGCGTACGCGGACATGTACGACGTGATGGACCTCACGGAGTGCCTCCTCGAGGGCATGGTCAAGTACATCACTGGCGGCAAGACCACGGTCACGTACCACCCCGAGGGCAAGGACAGCGATAAGGTGTATGAGCTCGAGTTCAAGCGGCCATGGAAGCGGTATGACATGATCGAGACCCTGGAAGAGAAGTTGGGCGTCAAGTTCCCGCCGGGCGATACCCTCCACACTGACGAGGCGAACAAGTTCCTGCGCGATCTGTGCAAGAAGCACAATGTCGACTGCAGCGAGCCCCGCACGAATGCCCGCCTTCTGGATAAGGTAAACTTCGGGAGTTTTATTCATGCCCTTTGGTTGGACGCTGATGACCCCTTCACAGTTGGTTGGCGAGTTCATCGAGCCGCTTTGTATCTCTCCTTCCTTCATTGTCGGCCACCCGCAAGTCATGTCCCCACTTGCCAAGTACCACCGCTCACGCCCTGGCCTCTGCGAGCGCTTCGAGGGCTTCATGTGCGGCAAGGAGTTCTGCAATGCGTATACCGAGTTGAACGATCCGTTCGAGCAACGGCTGCGCTTCGAGGAGCAGGTCAGGCAGAAGGAGGCTGGTGATGACGAAGCGCAGGGCATTGACGAAACCTTCGTCGACGCGTGAGTCCATTAGATTTGTCGCACAGGACAGTGACCTAAATCACGCTTCTCAGTCTGGAACACGGCCTTCCGCCAACAGGAGGCTGGGGTATCGGTATCGACCGTCTGGTCATGTTCCTTACCGACTCGATCAGTAAGCATTTCTCGATATCAAATGTGTTCTTGGAGACCAACCCATTTCATAGACATCAAGGAGGTGCTGCTCTTCCCTGCGATGAAGCCGATCGATACCCCTGCGAACACGTCTGGTACTCAGCCAGGCCCTGGCGGACAGGTATAGACATCTACGGGACGGATAGACACTGCGATCTTCTCGTAGAATACAGATTACGAAAGTTTGTAACCTGTTTTGCTCGCCGCAACATACTTGCCGCTTGCATTCTTGGGCATTATTCCGATACTCACTCATTACTACTCCAGCGAAGAGTTAATTCAAGTTTTGCGTCGTCGCGCTGGCGGCGCTGTCTGTGATGACATGAGTACTGCTGCTGTCTATATTTCTCTGTGGCTCGTCGATAAGTAAATACTTGGAACGCAGATGAAGTCCTCCCCATTCAGCTTCCGCGATGGGACACGGCCTCGTGATCAAATGATCAGTACCGCCGGTGAGATCATCCGAGTTTTCCTTTTTCAGCATCAGTCGCTCGATCTCTTTGACGTGCCTGGATGTTCCGTCAGCTTCATGAACTGGAGCTCTCTAAACTCAGGAGGAATGACCGGTTGCGACTTCGTTACCGTAACAAGTCAACGTGAAGACTAGACATGTCTCGTTCGCGATGGCCAGTGCGGACGATAACAGTTCGTGCTACGTTGTCCAATACGGCTCGAGATCGATATTGACAATGTGTGCCACGTAAAACAGAGACGACCGACAAATGCTAAAACAACATAGATAGAACGTCAGAACGACGCAATAGGTACATAATAGTATCAAAACGGCTGGAACGTTGCGGGTCCGGATTGGTATGGGTAAGTAGATCCATCAAGGGTGTACAGAAGACCACTCCAGGCCATGGGATCAGCGACCGCCGCAGAACCCCAACTAATTTGCTCCTCAACCTCCGATGTGCGTTGCTTGGCGGCTTCTCTGGCAGCTAATTCCTGTTTTGAAGGCCGGCCGCGCTTCTTCATCGGCTTCTCCGATAAACATATGAGGCCCTTTCCTTGACAAGCTCTGTTTGAAGACAAATGTAATCAGCGACAAGTCGATATGGATTGATATGGGAGCAGGGGGGTAAGTTAAGGTAGACTGCTCGGGAGGCTGAGAGTCATCTCCGCAATCACGACCTATACCCCACGTCCCAGCAATACGGATCACTCACAAGCATTTACCGTCCCGTTTCCTCTCACACCGGCCCTTCCTCGCTCTGCAGCTGTCGCAGGATCTTGCAAACAGTGCTGCGACCATGTCGGGGTTGTGCAAGTAGTGGAGAACGCAGCTCAGCCAAAGGGCTAGCATCTCGATCCATGGGCCGTCCCCTGGCTGAATGCGCAGGTAAGGATCCATGTGACCTGTCCATTCGAGAAATTTGACCGCCTTTGTCACTGAGACTTGGCCTGTGCACCGTATAAAAGTCAGTAGAGTATTATTCACTCGTGATCGCAGCGCTGACTCACCAATCACAAATCCTTCATATTCCACCTTCACCTTTTTGGTCGCGATCAATTGTACCTCCTCTCGCAAGAGGAGAGAAGGCACGGCTGCGAATGACGTTCGGTATCTTGCATATAATGACTAGTGATTGACAGCACATACTTTGCACTGCCTCGTTTAGAGGCGGGGCCAATATCGGTTGCCCCATATCGTGGAGAGGAGCTGCGACCATCTCAGGCATCCCTTCTGTCGGCTCCAAGAAGGGCGTAGTCGCTATTCAGAGACCAAACAGATCAGCATAATTTGGAGGTGAGCCGCCGCTATAACCTACATTGCTCCTGGTTCGTCGAATTCCAATTCGTCTGCCCGTGCCCGCTTGTTGGCTGAGCGAGATTGTAGTGGACATTGGGTGGAGTCATCGCGTTCGTCATTGGCGCTCGTGAGTCGGTATACTGCTGGCTCGCAGCGTACCTCCATTGATTCGGGTCAGCGGAGGGGACAATCGTGATGGTATCCTTGCGATAACATCTCAGTCATATTGCTACTGGCAATGCTACAACGGTTACTGACCCCGTATACTGTCACATTGGACCATTGTCCTTGTCCCTCTGCGGAGACATTTACTGTTGTGCTATTGTTAGTATCAACGTGATGTTGTTGTGGATCCATTGATTCTGCGTGTTGGGGATGTCGGGCCTGATACGGCGGGAACGAATCCTGATATGCTGGAAGGTGCTCATGCCCTTGAGAAGCCGTGGGTGTCGGTGCTGTGTAGTCTGTCGGGAGAGACGCTTTGTATGAAGGAAGGCGCCAATTCTCTCCGGAGTTGTTCATAGTAGTAAGAATGAATAGTGAACTGATGCAATGAGCGCAAGTGCCTCGGAGTTGGCTGGGCTGCTGCGTCTTATAAGCAATAAGAGGGAAGCTGTGTTGTCCATAGTCGATGCAACGAGGCCATCTCGTGTAGATGAACAATGGATATCCGTTTTGCGATGTGTGGCAGAGATACAATGACGGACAGACGGGGCAGCACTCTGCACACGAGGTCAGAAGACCCAGATCTTTTTGATCTCCTGGATCAACGTCTTCACCTTTCATCGCGTTGGCCGACCGGTATCTGTAGGAAGGTAACTCCGAGCCCGATCAGAAATTGCACAATTTGGGTAATAGAGCCCAAGCTCTCGGAAAATAATCCGTAACACGAGGCATCGGGACCTGCATCAACCACCAAGGGGTAGAACACGGTCACTGATTGGACTGCATATTACGCCGTACTGATTTTGCCCGATGATACACGGGGTCTGGGCAGCATCCAAATTGGAACTTTGGAAGAATTGATCGGAATGATTGGCCTCGCCTGACGCGAACACGAACCCCATATTCACGGTCGGGTAACATTGAGCTGCCGTTCAACTTCGGAAAGCTTCGGCGGAATAGTCGGCTCAGTCACTTTACGCAATATCTATGGCAGGGAGGACACAGCATTCGATGGACCAGCCACTAGTCATACCACTGTCCTTCGAGGGTTTCGGGTTGATAAATCCGAGTTCGAGCGCGCCAGCGGAGTAGGCACATGGTCTTCCGTGGGGGCACTGAGAAAATGAGAGCATACGGTCGCGAACTTTTATGGTCTATACAAAGCGTCTCGATGTTCAAGATTAAGTAGCAACTGTTTGGCAGTACTGGAGATCGTCATGGGTCAGGGGTCGAGTGAATCAACCATCCTTGGGAGGAAGAGAAGGGTCTCATATTGTCTGCTAAGTTCTAGGGTAACGAGGTGGATTCACAGGTTGTGTCGTTACAGGTGGAGCATGCTCTTGAAAAGGATTTAAGTATGTATTGGCAGCCTGGAATGCCAACTCAGGCATGATGTCAAGTGCAACTGTGGAGGCAAGTACGAAATTGGGAGCTGGGTTGATGGATGGGTGAGTTGATGCTTCTATATGTCCTCGGCGCTAGGGATGATTTCTTGCACGTCCATTCGCGGCATCTCCTACCAAAGGGAGAGTATGCGTCAATTCATCCGGCGAGATTCAACTCCAGCTACAACGTGACATCAGACATCGGCCGTTTTCTCGCACGTCTGATACACGAGGTTCGGTGCTCGGTGCCTGTATCTCTGCCCGAAAGTTCCATCAACTTCCGGTGCTGCGCCCGCTGAAGGAAACGTGCGCAAGTTATGTCTCATTGTTCCGCCTCATGGATATCCCGGGATTGGAGCTCATACTACACTGAACCACGTGTTGACGTGTCTAAAATTCATCTCGGAGGTCAGGCAAGAGACAGAGTCTTCATCCGAACACAGAACTCGGAACAATGGATCTCATGGCTTCTGGGCTGGTGATTGCGTACTCTGCCGTAGCTCTGGCAACCACGTGGCCCGAGGCGTACCATGCTCGAGAGTTACTTGTCAATTTATCGCATCAGCCTATGATTTTGAGCGTACAATTCGCCAAGTCTGGGGATGTAAAGAAACTGTATATCTGATGGTCGACGACTCGAGGATTGTCTGCAATTGAACGTCACTCGGACACTTTGTGCGGGTTTGGCTCCGAACGGTCTTCTCCAGTCCAACTCCGACTTGTGTTGTCCGCTTGCATCGTTCGCCGTTTGTACCCTTCTGGGACACAAAGGGCTGATATAGGCTGGGGGAATGGATGCGACGACGGCTTGTTTGCTTTGTGCTGCTTTCTGTGAAAGTTCACATCATTGGCTTTGGTATGCCAGTTTGAGGAAGTATATGATGGACATCGAAGTACATCGAAACGCTGCCAATGAACATTCGAACAATTTTCCTTCGTGCATCAATGCCAGTAGCGGGATTGCACTACGCGTGCGGCCCTACTAGCTATGCGAACGACGGAGTGCACCAGTCAATTTGATTTGACACTACAGTTTATAACGTTTTCGACATTATATTCGTGAACATATCTGGTGCCGATCACTGGCAATAGCGACACTAATACACTGGAGCAATAATCGCACTTGAATGCCTAGTTGTCCGGTGCCGCACATCGGTCTGCAGACAGGTTGAAGTCTGATGCAGATATTAAAGACAAATTCGACTGCAGGACAAAGGAAAAGGATGTACCATTGCCCCACCACTGCGGGAATAGATGCGCTTTTCCTGACGCGCCCAAGAGGGCGAAGTTCAGGATGAAGCTGATGATCTGGGTTCCTCCGTCCAATGCTGCAGCAACGATGTAGCTATCATATACATCCCGTCAGCATCTACCCGAACTATACGAGCACGAGCACGCACTTGTATTTCGTGAACCAGCGCGGGTAGCGTGTGCGTACCCACCACTGCGAGAAGATGCCAATGACCATACCAGGGTTGACGGACGTGTTGATGCCGACGGAGAGGACACACGAGTACTGCATAATGATCGCGGTGTTGAAGTTTTCGAGGCCGGCGCGCGGCCAGAACTTGTGCGGGATCCAGAATACGAACGGAAGGACGACGCCGATCGCGAGCGAGATGGGCACCATCCTGTACGTCGCGTGCGGGCCGAACATTTCTGGGCCGAGCGCGCCCCACGAGATCGCGTTCGAGTTGTACCCCTGCGCATTCTGGCCGGACCACAGGCTGCGCGCGCCGCGCTGTCAGCTGTGAGCGCATTACATGGGGACCAATGAGGACATACCGGGTGCCAGAGATCGACAGAAGCGCATCGCGGTTGGCGTTGATGATAGATAACATCATGATGTCTGCGGCGCAGCCATGAGTCAGATTGTGTGCACAGGGTACGGGGGATGCGGAGTACTCACAATTGAGGACAGCACCAACTACAGTACCTGCCATCTGCATGCAGAACGTCACACGCGGCGCTAGCTTAGTGTACTGGCCGAGCTTGAGGTCCTGTAGGAAACCGATACCCTGGATCATCGGGTGCTGGCCGTAGAGTGCGCCATACATGTTCGCGACAGGCTGGCCTGGGAGGATGTACGCTGTGATCATCTGGAAGAAGCCCGTGCCGGACGAGGTGAACTCGTAGAATCCGATCACCGCGGCGAGCGTGCCATACAGTGCGCAGAAGATGAACGAGATGAAGACCAGCACAGTCAGCGTCCACCACGGCATGCCCGAGTGGCCGGTGTAGTTCGCTACGAACCCATCAGAACGCGCTACCCGGGTCCAGAGACAGAGGTGGCTTACTTGCTTGAGCTATGGCGTACGCGACAGCAAGGACGACGAGATACCACCAGCGCGGAATCTGCTTGTACGCCTTCATCTTCTCGTAATGTGCATCATGGACACGGAACTCCTCCTTGTTCCATGGGTTGAGCGCAGTGACGAACGGCTTGAGGTCATTCCAATGCCAGAGCAAGACGTGAGTGAAGCACGCGCCGAGGGACAAGTTGGAAGTAATCAGGTACAGCGCGTTTGTCGCGGAGAACCACGCGGGCTGAATTACATCCAAGGCTCCAGTAAACATACACCCATGATGTCAAAATGGCAGGGAATACTCACGCCAAGCTCCGCGTACTTAACGGGGTCGAATCGCCCGTTGGTTAAGAGCGCAGTTTGGTTGTACTGGGAGCCATCCGACGCGAAAATAGCCTGGCTCATAAACGGGAACTGCTTTGCGTTCCAGAGATTACCATAGTATACTGCAGACATCAGGATGTACGTGAAGAAGATACCGATATCCTGGTTGATCTGTAGCCATATTGGGCTGTAGAGCCACATGCTGCCGATGAGGTTCCAGTCCAGGCACCACGAGAGGAGACCCATGCCCTCGTTGTTGCTCGCACCGCCGAAAATATTTCGGACGACAGTACTGTGGTTATCCGCCAGACAGAAGATGGAGATTCCCGTGAGTAACGGGAACATCCCTAGAAATGTCGGAAAGGGAAGGAGAGAAGCCACTGATCAGTAACACTGACAAGACGACATAGCAGTGATAGCACCCACACTGCGGGACGATCTCCCAGACAAAAATACCAGCGAAGATCATCCAAAACAGGCGAACGCGCTTTGAGGTCATCTGATTATCGTAGTGCAACGCCTGGAAGAGGTTGGCAATCGAGACTGTTCCGACAGGTGTGTAAATGGGATAGATGGGAAGGACGCGACGCACGCACTGTTGATGGGCCAGAAGCACTTTGTGGGCTTCACCAGGACGTCTTGAAGTAATCCAGCATAGCCATATCCAAGCAGCTGGGAGCCGATAAGAGTAAAAATCGCAATTCCAGGATTCTGAGGGAAGCGATTGAGTGGAATACATGGTAAATAGTCGTCGAAATCATACCATCTTATTGTTGTAGTACACTGGTAGGCAACACGCAGTCAGCCCCCGCCAATGAAATCGCTATATGGGCACAGGCTGCTCACGATCCTGGACAGAGATCACCTGGATTGCAACAGCGGAGGTAGCCGCCGTAGAGGACATAATAATGATGGCAACATGCTCCTTGACTACGATTTCGTCAACAAACCGTGAATCGGGATCAGATGTTATGCGACACACTGTTAAAAGGACCCGGGTTGAAGAACCTGCCAAAGATACCCTTATCGGGCAATATCACATGCAGCCCAGTGCCAAACCAGTACGAGAGAACAAGGAGGAAGAGCGTCGAGACATTGATCGTCTGAGGCTTAAAGTAGTAGATCTGCGCCAGGACACTAGCAGGCAAAAGTTAGGCCCGAGGAGACAGATGTAGCGGGGCTACGAGACTCACGCCCCGAACGCAGAGAAACCCAGACCAAGGAACCATGTTCGGAAGGTGTTGGCCTGAAGCTCAGGATCATCCCTGGTAGACAAGACCTATTGTGGGGATATAGGATGAGTATTCGCGCCGTGTTCGCATAACGAGCTGTGTGGCTACCTTGACGGCGACCTCATACGCCTCCTGGACGAGGTACTCCGCGTCGGTAGCCTCGTCGTTCTGGAGGCGCTCCTCGAACTCTTCGACTTCTTTAGCCATCTGAGCATCTTCATTGGATGCGTCGTCGATGGCCTTCTTCTCCGTGATGGAGTCGTCAGAGGACTCCTTTTCTTGCGCGTAGACAGGCGGCTGATCGATGAGTTCAGCCATGTCGGCAGCCAGGAGGGGGGGAAGCCCTGAGAACTTGGAAGTCAGGTGGACGTGAGGATGGACATGGTGTATATATAGGGTTGCAACGTGGATGGCAGAGAAGGAATATGCGGCCTTCCGGAAGCTTATCTCGCGTCAGGCACGTCGAGGACACGACTGGTACGCATCAGTGGCAACAGTGACAGCAATGCGAATGTCCGATGGCATTCATAGTGGACGCGGAGGATATCAAATTGACTTGCGCGGTGTGCACACCCACGTCTGATATCTTCTCACGTTCCTTTTCCGGCTGCCGTTCCGACACTAGCGCCTACCCTGGGCGTTTCGGCTCGTCGCTGGCCAGCCACATACTCCCGTATGCCCCATATGTCTCGCTCACGCACTCCTGAAAGTTTGTGAACAGATTTATGACTTTCGAGAAGGGCTGAAATAACCACAGACAGGGAATAACCGAGCACTCTAGACGCAAATTTCACGTAGCTGGCATGGGTTGTACGATCAGGCCATATTATAGTTAACGCAATCCATGATTAAGAGTATTCTCGTGCAACGCCAACCCAACTCAGACATGGTCGTTTCTCTTTATTGATTGGACCAGTCCAGACTTCAACCTCAAGCACCGACGACTGAAGAGAATCCATCTTCTCCCTGTCCACGCGTTCATTGGAGCCTGGGCGACAATCTGCTAACACCCGTCTAACCTTTCTTCCGAATTTGATTGTACCTGACTTGGAGCGACAGAAGACCTACCGTACTGGTATCTTCTCGCCCAGACATGGGCAGATTGTTTATACTGTCACCGGAGCAACTACAATGCCCGGTCAATTTTCCAGCCCGCACAGCAGGAATAGAAGTTGGAAGCCTCACCTAATCCTTCCCATCGTGTTTTGCGGATCTGCAAAGCGTTCTTTCGAACCAGTCTGTGCAGATCTCACCGCACTAGCGTCTGTCTTTCGCAATATTTGTTCACTGCTGCCAAAATTAGCTCTGACCAGCCAGAACGCAAGGCGAGCGCCAGTCGAACGTCAAGCAGTCGCTAAAGTGTTTGCAAAAGGGCGTTAATCCGGAATCGGTGAGCTTCCTTCAGAATCTTTGTTTGCTGAATGACATGCTCAGTGACAGCGTTCACAAGGGACCACGCGGCGTGGAATGGACGGCAACTCAAGACCGGCACATACGGTTGCTGTGCTTGATTTGAAGAACAGCAGGGATTTCGAATCACATGTCGGTTCAATGCATTGCTTTGCCGATGACAAGATAAGCCCATATGCAAATGTAGCAGGCGTTAAACAGGGATGTACACCTGTCTCCTCAAGGGCTGATGGTCGACATCACTTAGTGTACTATTATTGAAGGATCAATCTAGCCGCTGCGCATTTCGACGGAGAGCTCGCATGCCGGTGTGTCCTAGCTTCTCGCTCCATCATGATGCATCTTCGCGCACCAAATCTCAAGCAAACTCAGCGTCCTTCGTGGATTGGAATTGGATCTAGTTCGGTTGACATTCACGGCCCTGTTACCGGCTGCGGAAGTTTGGCTATCGCAAGGCACACACGGGCGTCAAATTTTGATCACGACTTGCCACTCAGCTTCCCATTCGCATGGCGACCTTATGGAGGAAAGGAAGCACTTCTCACAGCAGTCATTTTACGGTATCCTATGCACAATGAGCGGTCAGAATGAATATTTTGAATCGCGGAATATTCGATCATATGGTCTCAGTCGGCCTACGTGGAACCGTCGAACCGCGCTTTTGCCGCATCATTACTTAACTCATGCTTCAGATCAGTGTTGTAATACATCGCGGTATTAATATCGTGAACGACGTCTTGAGCTGTGCTATTCCGTGGACAAATAGTAAATGTGAGCTGTCGTCGACCGATTTGTCTACAATCCCAGCTCAAGCCGTTATTCGCCGCCATACCAGACCTTTGTCTATGTTAGTTGTTCTCTTCGCCACAGAATACCCATGATCCCAGTGTTCATTACCATAACTTGCATTAGTGGTGGGCTATGCTCAATTGTCATCCTGCATTTCCTCTTGAACCTTTACCATGTTGCCCGAGGCCCTAGAGATAGCGCACTAGACAGCTAGTCTCCTAATAGTTAGCTACGGAACATGCGTATCTCAGCTGGTAGATCAGTGATCTCAGCTTCGCATCGTTCATCGGTCACATGGAGAACAGCTTGGCCATGGGAGCAAGACCACTAAGGTCTGATAGCGACACTGATAAGGCTGGGAAAATGTCAGCGCCGACATTTCCACGCCTTATCCACTTCCTGACATCTATGATTCGGATTAGAGCTTTGACACTCACCGTTGGCATCATCCCATGGTCTGACCCTGTGCACGTTGAGTTCATCGTGAGAACGGAACGTATGTACTTAATGTATACGCATTGAAACATTTGAAGCCCATTTTGAATTTCTGAACATATTTTGGGTTCATTTGAGTCATTGTGAGTACACTATGATTTTTGGGCACATTCTGGGTGTTCCCAGCTTTGTCCGAGCAAGGATTGGCTGTGTTCATACATTCAGTACTCATGCCGTACTTGACGTATACCGGTCTGGGCCATTGATTGATGTCCACGGTGACTTCGCCGTTTGTGACCGGCCGCAGTTTTGAGTGGCTCTCCGAGCCGTGCATTCCCTTGATATATACCGTATAGATTGTACGGCACTGCTCCTTGCTAGCACGAACACTGAGAGGAATATGTGATTGATGCATGATAAACCCAGACTGTGTCCTGGAGGAGAATAAGGAGGCCGGTGAACAATGAATAGGAATAGCCTTCAACACGTAGTTTGGTCACGTGTTCGTGCAATAGTTACACGGTAGCGACCACCTGCGACTTGAAGTCATCTGCGACGTCTCATACACTCTCTTGTAGTCTCTCCTGGCCAGTTGGACACCCTGCTGCAGACGAGTTGAGACAATGCGCTCTCTCAGCTTGGGCCCCAGTACCCTTCTATTATACTCCTTTGACAGTACACGCTAAATTCGAAGGAATCTGTCAAACTCTCGACGGAAATCTATTATCGGAATGGAGGATATCACAGCTGGATTGGGTGCTTATGCTAGATATCGGCACCTTTGCCATATTCTCGTATATGCGGCGGATATTGCTGACTAGTGGCATCTATCAAGTCAACTTCCCCTTGGTGCATCTGCGGCTTTCCACTATAGCATACATGCATAGTCTTCCAAGAGCTGTGCACGTCCTGAAGGATGAAGCTGCTAGTTAGGCGGGAAATATGGAGGCACGGATTGTATCAAGCATATAGAAAGACTTACGCGCATCTCGTACGCTTGCCGTCCAAAGTCCCATGTGCGCATTTGTGCTGATCTCCACGACATCCCATACAGGCAAGTTCTATCTTTTCCTTGACTGTCTTATCGGGGGTAACGCACTCCAAGCCTTTTTTGATACAGCGCCTGCGGACGAAATCATCAGTACACTGTCAACACAATATGTCCACGTGTGACAGTCCTGCTCCCCCGCAGCGCGTGATCTTCTCACAGTAGATCATGCTCGAAGGGAGGCTGTCGCTGCTGGCACGACATAACTCGACACTAGTGATCTGATACTCACTCGCAGATTGCCTCCACCAACTTCCTCTTGCATCCTAACTTCGTTCCTCTGCATGCGTTGCAAGCCGGGATTATAGCGAGCTCCCAGGGCTTGACCTCGTGCTGCCTTTCGGGCGGAACCTCAACACCATATTCAACACCAATTACATTGCGAATTCGCTCAGCCCGACGAGGCGCGGGTCGGCTTGCCGCGGTGACCGGCGGAGGGCTAGAGTCAGACGATGTCGTACTGTTCGTAAGAGACTCAGGTGAGTTCTGGTGTCCTGCGTCGTCGTCACTTGAAGTGCTCGACAGTTCGAAGTTGGCCAATACATCGGAGGCTGCAGGCGCTGGTCACTTGCGTTAGTACATGCTCTCTGCATGGCGACCGAAGGCACCTACCTGCGTCAACAACATGCCCACTGATCATCGCTGTATCCTCGACACTGTGGTCAAGCCTGATACGTTTGCCGTCGGGCATAACGCTCACATCTTCATCCATTTGTGCGCGTCTTTTGCCAAGTTTAGTAGCTAAAGGACGCGTCTCGGACGTTGTGTGGTCCCGGATGTTGTTGGCCATTGCAACTGCTGTCATCGATGGCCCGGCGATCCTTTCCATGATCCCTTCCGCAGTATACTTGACACCAGAAGTTGTGGAAGCGACTATCAGGTTGGTTCAATACCTGCATGCAGTCTACGCGCAGATACAGTCGCTACGTACCTCCTTGCGTCGGCTGCGAAGCCGCGCCTCGTCCCGGCCCCTGGATTCCCTATAAATAGCATCAGTTATCATGGCTTTATAGACCAACAGACAGAGGGAACTGACCATGCATGGGATGTCGTGGATCTGTGGTGCACGCGTTGCATGCTGGCTATCTTCTTTTGTTAGGTTGGTCTATACAGTCAAAGTGTCAGCCGCCGAGGCAGTCAGATAGGATGTATGTGGCCTGACTCACGGAAACCACCTCAGTTATGTGAGAGCCATGGAGGCTCCTGTTGACCGTCGCGCACGCTGTATCGGCCATGATTGGAAGGCTGAGCAAACCATCGACTGGTACGTAGCCACGCAGACATTCTAGTGCCATATTCATGACTTCCTATATGTTACGGGTCAGCATGATCACAAATATCGAGATTGGCGACGCACCTGAACGAATTTTGGAGACATCGGTTTCGTATAGATCTGCGGATACAGCCATTCGCAGTATCGACAGGCTGTCTCAATATGATTTTTGTCGCAGCAGAACCAGAGCAATGCCCGAAGGCTCTCAGGGTCAAGGCGTAACGGCATTGTCGAGAACATTACTATTATAGGCTGTGGTATAAGTATAGTTGGAACGTGCGTGTCGCCAGGAGGTTTGGCGGAACCCTTAATTATATGAAGTTCGGGAAGAGAATAGGCACTCACGCATGAGCAGCTCTTCCGTTCTTATACGGGTACTTGCGAAGCTCCGGACAAAGAGAGGGCCACAAAGTGGCGACAACTTATTCTGGACCCTGAGAGGTGTACCAGTCAGATGTCCGGCACATGCGCCATCCGGAGTGGCATTGCGGCCATATTTTGCATCAAGAACACGTGTTCCTATACTTATAAAGGATACAAGTCGAAGCACCACCTTCGATTCGGACGTGGATTGTTCACTTGCATTGTCCGTCGTTACCGGTCTCCGAGGTCACAATCCATTGGTATAGATCTATGACTGAACAATATTTCTTCCTGCAGACGGGGCGTGGACTACGAGTCTCTGGCGGAGTGGCACCGCTCGATACTCGGACTGCGTGGTCACCTTGCAAAAAAAACACGACCATTTCGCTTGTTAGTCGCCGACATGAATTGTGACAATCAGAGCGAGTTATATACAGGGCTCTGGCAATGACGTATGTACGCGCTATTCGTTTTGCGCAGGTGCTTAGTCTCTTCAAGTCTCTATCGGTGGGTTGAGCCTTGTTAGGGAGTTCTGTCTGCGTCAACATAATGCCAGTGACTAGGGAATCTAATGAAATTTTGTGCTGAACTTGCTTGGCCTGCAACTTGAAGTTCAAAGGTGTCCGCAGTGCACAGTTTCTGTGCGGAATGGAACCAGACGGTAGTAGACATTTTGTACAAGCTATGGAGCAATATATCTATTCATGATCCAAAGTGATTGTGTCCGGTCGGCATATATCGCCGTCATCAAATGCCGGAGACCCGTTGAACTCAGAGACGTTACTTTGTATGTTCGTGCTCTAGAATATTGCCATATTTAGAAGAGTGTAAGCGCCATGAGCGTCTAGTAAGAGTTCTCTTTCCTGCTGCGCTGGCAGTCGTGTTTTTCTGAGAGCTTTCTTCATCATCCCTCAGCTTCAGTTTTGCCATCTGGGATCACTTGGCGGTTTCATTTGTCCTAACTGAAATCATCCATTTGGGTGTCAACGAACGTAGCATCAGTCCCCAAGATTTCTTCATGGATGGATCGGTTTCGTGCGATAAAGTAGGTATTGGATATGTTCTTATATCGATTGGGGCCTTGCGCGGAATCCACATCATCTGACAGGGAGTAACTGTGCCGCGACAGCTTGCATTATGATACTGGACAAAGTCTCTCTTAAGCTCGCCTCGTGACAGGAGATAATCCCAACTACATGCATCTACCATCTCGCCGCACGAATTTTACGGCAATGGGGTCAGTATGGGACACTTCCAGCGGCGTTTAAGGATGCAGAACGACGTTGTGTAGCAATGGGAGATCTTTATGACATCGGTTCATGTCGCATTTCTGTGAATATGTCTTCACTCGGTGAGATCCTTACGAAGATGCGCGGAAAATCACTGCATTCTTTGTGCTGGAGATCCGAGAGCTGTTGCAGCAGCCATTAGCTATCTCATACTTTGTCCACTCACTCATGACAAGGTTTCGGAACTATCTGATGGTTAAAGAATGTTCTAAGAAGTACAAGAAACCGACACATCACGCGGCGCAATGATCTCCTTCAACGCCAACAGGACCAGCGGGTATCTATAGCGAGTATGCGAGTATGATGGAGCTCTCTAAATGTATCGGGCATAGACATCGCGTTGCGGAGCTCTGTCATGTTCTAACTGAGTTCATCAATCTGGTGCATCTGCAAGCCATGACTCACGCAGGCGATCCCTGATTTCCGGTCCCTCCCTGCGCTGGGTTGCTTGGATCAGCGAGGTCACCACGTCCATTGCTCGCTTCCGGTGATCCTGGATAGGAACACATGATATTCCGACGAGTACACCCCCTACAGGACCGGGTGTGAGTCAAGCATTCACCGTCAATCAGATGTAACAAGCTACTCACGTGCATCCTCCCGGTATCTTCGTGCACTTCTTCTTGCTAACACGACACGCTGTGCACGCATGTCGATTGATACTGCCGGCTGTTGGCCTCCTGTCGGAGTGCGCTTCGACACACTCAGCACCATGCGTCTGGCACCACCTAGCGAGGACGATTAGCTATTGTCCGAGCCGTACAGATGGCCACGACCCAACGCGGGTCTTAGGAGTTGCCCCTCGACACTTTGGTCGGCGCTGATTTTCTCGAGCGCATACAGCGTAACTAGACTAACGATGGAAGAGGATGGTGTACTCACAGGCATTTTTCTCCGGTCTTCATGCAATTGGTCTTATTCTGACGGCACATCGTACATGCTCGCGGAGTCCCAACGTCTTTCGATGACGTTGGCGCAGTCTCGACTGTCCCCAATGGTCCGCTGAGGGCCTGTTCTTCACCATGGCGTGCTCGTTCACTGGGGAAGCTCCAGAACTGATGTTGCATGCTGCTCATCAATCTTTCTCGCTTTGTCACCTGCACCTCATCATCGGAGAGGTCTGTATCCGCACGCCTCCTCTTGCTGTATTTTGGAGAGGACAACACATTATTCGATGTGCCGAGCGCACCAGGAGGATACATAGGGGTGGGCTGCAACAGGCCCGCCATGTGTGTCGTAGCGACGAGAGGAGATGCGTCCGTTGATGATACTGATGCTAACGGTTATCAACTGATCGTTTCATAGCAAGCGACCGAGTGCATACCTGCCGGTGAGTCAACACTCCGAAGGATTCTCTGGTAATCTTGTGGCACTATAGGCGGCATCGTGACACCTGTGGAAGCATCCCATTCTGGAGTAAAGTTTGGAAGCTGTCAGCGGGAGCAGGATGGCGGCAATCATTTAAGACTGACCTCTGGGCATGAATGCAAAACGACTCGGGGCCCACGTTTGAATGGAGTATTGTTCTGGCAACACCATGTTGGTCGGCGAGATCATCAGGCGCATCTCAGAGCCTGTAGAGGTATCAGTGGACGATGTATCGTGCACGGCGCGAAATTGCAGACCTTGAGATGTGAATGCCGGCCAGTCGAACATGTGGTGTTCCTGCGGCATCGTCTCCGGGAGTGACTGTGGTGATACATATGCTACGGGACTATGTATGGTGCCATTAGTGGGCATACCCTGGCAGCACGTTGTCAATCAAGCTTCTACAGGCCATAGGTTGCTTAGAACTGACCGAGTATAGCGGGCCATAGCACTCATTTGCTTGGGCTGCGTACGGGCTATATCTTTGTTTCCTATTGGCTGTATGAGTACGATAATGATCAGTCTCCGTTGCTATCAGACAGAAAGCAAATGGGCACTCACATGAAGGAAGACTCGACGTTGTAGTCACCTCATCGTAGGAGCTCGCGGTGAAGAAGGCTTCGTGGTTTGTCTCGGTGACAACTGGAGACAAGTCTGATTCACCATACCCCAGCACGTCCGGCAGTGTGCTGTTCCAATCCCCCGTTTTTTCCCCGGGAGTGGATGGGCTGCTCCAGGTGGCACTCGCAGACGATGCCGTGGTGTTATTAGGGCTGGAATTCGACGCCGGAGACCCATTGGTTCCAAGCGAGCTGAAGTCGGCATCGTGAGGGAGGTAAGGAAGAGCGTGGCCGGATGATTTTTGGTAGCTGGCATACTGCACGTGGGGCCCGGCGGCGGCATCGCACGCCTCAGGCCTCAGGCCTCAGGTCCCATGCTTGTGCAGACGAACGCTGACCGGTGTCGGTGATCACACGCGTCGGACACAATTGGAACGCTGGGAAGTCTGGTCAGTAATGCCTTACCCCCAAATTAAAAACACATGGGGTCTCAGATGTTATGAACGTTGTGATAGATCTGCAGGTCGTCAGCGACTCAGGATCTCGCAGCTAGCGCGCGATTTGCCAAAGTTCACAATGCGGTCCCGTGATGGTAATCTCATTCTCGGCATCTCGGCCATGGGCCGCACTGCCTCATCGATAGAAACGACACGCATAATTGCAAAGTACCTCCACAGCTATGGCAGGATACAGACTCTCTCAGGTGCATGACCCGGAAGGATACACTCCCAATGAAGTACGTTATACTACACGTGTTCTTCCGTACGACTAGTGCCGCTCATTCGAACTAGCTGAAATACCTTATGTCGCTTTGTAGACGTGTAGTCATATCGCTGAACAAGGGCAGGCACCCAAGTTCATGAGGGAGTCTTACTACTACAGAAGTATATGCGAGAACACCTGGACATAAGGTGCGTGACAAAGACAAAGAGACGAGCGACTTGGGGTACACCAGATCCAACACAGATTGTCCTCACTTCCTACGCCAACGTTTCTCCTTCGCTACTCGCTTCAGCTCCATCGCCGCGCTCGCCTTTCGCTTGCTTGAAGTCGAACCTCGAGTCCTTCCAGCTTTATGCTTCAAGGAGTAGTGGCATTCCAGGCCCTTCTTGAGGCATCGCCTTCGGAGAGACGACTATCAGCACTGGGAAAGAATGGGGAAGAGAGGAGATTCGAAAAGGGGATACAGAATCATGTGGGTTATACGCCACGGTGACGTACTTGCATGATACCTGTCCTATGTCCTTGATGCATGCTGTCTTCACAGAGGGGTCACTACAGATGTCACAGGCGTCCTTGATCTTATCGGTGAGCTCGTTCTTGTACACACGCTTGTGTACGGTAACCTTTCGCCTTGTTCTCCTTGCAGATCTATTCTCAGTCTGTGTGACCGAGAGGTTAGCGACGCTGGAGCTGCTTTGCTCACTGGATGGGACGGCTGGTACTATATCCGGTGAGTCCGCATTAGCTCGAAGAGTTATATTGAATATCAGCTTACGATGCTCGTCCTCCGGTAGGCGGTGGTCCGTCGATGAGCTGTCATGGGCAGGTGTTGTGCGCTGCAGCGTTGCTTGATATCGGAGCTCATTGACGTTCACGCTATGCAGCGCTTGCCCGTCGCTTTGGGCACGGTCCTGCATGCGCCGCGTTCAGCCAACCTCGTACTGAGCACAGCATTGTTTTGACTGACCTCATGTGGGGATTCTTGGTACTTTTGTACGAATTCCTCTTGGTGGGCATCTAAAGCTTTGCTATGTTTGGTCCCGGGTGGGCACCAAACAGCATCTGTGGCCTGCATCCCCCCGGGTGGGGCCTGTATGCAAGGACATCTTAATGGTGTCTAGACAAATCTATCCTGGGCTGGCACATACCGCAGGATGTGGCACCATAAGTTCCCTCTGATGCACGGCGTACTGCCATCGCGGCGTATCAGCCGTCTCTGATGCCGTGGAAGGCCCGTATGGGACGGGGCCATCAGGTGACCAGAGGTACATGCGGATATGCATCGCCATTGTAATTGTAATACTGGGTTGGTATGGGGTTGTGTGGAGCAGCGGTATTGGATGAGGATTATGAACTTGTCGTGAAGTGTCGTAGCCAAGTCGATATGGTGTCAGGGCGGATATCTAGAACATCCCTCTTTATATATTCTTTTCAGCGCCAGATATATGACTTCTTAATGTGCCCATTAAGGCATCTCTCGCCACGAGGAGAATGCGAGTCAATCGGCGCGGTGAGGACAAGCACTAACCTCAACGCGACATCACGGACCGGCCACTGCCTTACATGCCAGATGCACGAGGATCAGTCTCCGGTGTCTTTAACGTTAAGCGAGCGGGAGAACATTTCCGAGAATCTCTTGAGTCGAGGGGGAGGGAGCACAGCAAGCTACTTGCCATTGTTCCGCTGGTTGAGTACCCCAAACTAGGAAATTATCCCCTCGGCACAAGACACAATGCAAAGATCGCCGGCAACGCTTCGCGACTCTATGTCTACGACTCACGCCAATTTCCGCCCGTTATTTGCCGCATGTTCAGAAGCGTGTCCTCAGTCGACATCACAGCGGGAAGCAGCATTTCACCAGGTGACAAAGGACAACGCAGGGGTCGAATAGGAAACCCCGATTTCTTAGACGGACGCGCGTCCAACTTGCCACAATGCCGCATCTGGCAGTTCCTGAGTGCGCGGGAAAATCCGACGGAGCAAAGAATTCTTCCTCTTGCACACTCACTTGCTCTCACTCGCCAGCGCATTCCATTTAACTAAGTGCATCCCGGTCAACTGCAGTTCCATGCTTCTTTCTTTTCTTTCTGAACAGCACTGCTACGCACAGCTTCAGACATGATGCTCTGCTCGGCGTCCCAGCACCACCACCACTGGCAGTGGACCGCTGCTTCGGATACTAGTGGTTGACCATTCACTGTCGGATCAATCAGAATATCTCCCGGGACGGGTTCAAATTACATGCGTTGGGTCAAATTCAATACTCAGATGAGCACGGCATCTATGTCAGGATAGTACCGAGCTACAGTCACAAGCTGGTGAGTGACTTAACTCTCCGCTGCTTCAGGCCTTCCTCGAGTCTTCTTACCCTTACCAGGCTTCGGGTCTCCATTGCGCTTTGTCCGCCTCCTGCGCCCCTCCTTATACACGCAGTCTTTACCTGTGCTAATGCAATGGCTGAGAAGCCCACGAATGTCAGTTTGCTACGGTGCCGATTCGTATTACAGTGACGGAGGGCACTCACATGCAAGGGGTACGATTTCCGTTCTCATCCTTGTCGTGCTCACATGCAGTCCTGCTTTTATGACATTGCAGGCATGCGAGATCCACTCTGATGTTCATGAGGCCGCCATGTTTACGACCAACCTGCTCCTCACAGACGAGATCCGCCTTCATGCAGTACCTGAGAAGATCAAGCCGTCAGCATTCCGTCGACATACATGAGGATTTGCGCCGGTGGCCCTGTCCCATGCGGGATCCTAACATGGTGAAGTACTCACTCGCACTTCTCTACGCCCAGTGGTTTCTTACACCCTTTGTGCTTGCCGGCGCAGACCTTACACGCACCCGTCCAAACAAACCTTGGCTTAGGAAAGATGCCGAAGGATCCCAATTCCAGCTGGCTCATGGCCGGGTACACTGTAGACTGGCCTGAGCTCGCATGGCTCGTTATGGGCGTCGACGAGGACACCGATGACACATCGCTTGCAGTTAACGTCCCCGATGTGCCTGGTGCACTCGGCCTCGACACTGTGCTTGCGAACGGCGTCCTGCAAACGTTTGACGCATAGCATGCGAGCAACGCTGAAGCTCTTGTCAACGTGCTATATGCGGAAATAGTCCAGGCAGACGCTCACCTGCCTCAGTGTGGACCATCGCTGTGTTCTCGATGGCTTGTTGATGCCTCGCAAGTTTCTGTACATGCGGCGTGTCTGCGGCCGGCTCTTCTGCTCGCCTTTTCCCGTGCAACCTAATCGTCGGAGTTCTGGCTTGGCCGACTTGTTGCATCTGCGCCATGACATTTACTCTAGACGACGACGTTAAAGGCTGCACGGGCACAAGCCAGTTTGAGGATGCTGATCCAGCTGTTGACTAGGTCAGCGTTTTCTCCGTGGACGGCTCAACTGCGACATACCTCCAAATACGAACGATGGATGTGATGATGATGCCTGTGGGTGCCACAGCTGGTAGGGCTGCATCTGGCTGTGTGGCATATCTTGCGCCTGCCACGGCGAGCTCTGCCGAGACTAGGTACAGCGTATCCACATGCGTCATTCGACAGCACTCACCAATGATTGCCCTCTTCCCGTAAATCCCGCACTGGGCGTGGCCACGGGCAGTTCCGGCAGCTGGTCGAACTGCTGGTACCCGAGAGATGTAGACTGCATCATCTCCGACACCCTCTGGAGCTGACATAGTCAACGAAGGTCTACAGTTCAGCCTTTGTTGAAAACTCACTTCATACGAGAAGCCTTGAGACGGTTGTCCAAGGTGTCTGTATAGGTCATTTTTCAATTCCGGCTGAGCTGTAAAGATTGAGAACACGTCAGACTCAGAACGGCTGTCAACGAGCTAAAGAATACATGATACATACAGATGACTGTCGCAGTCTGTGCTGAGTAACTTGCGACGTTGTGATCGATCTCAGAATTTGTAGTGTCGCTGGAGAATGAGGACCAGACTGGGTTGCTTTGGGCAACGTTGAGGTCGTCATGAAGCTGATTATCGGGCCCGAGAACTCTAGAACTCGAAGTTCTAGCCGATACAGGATATAGCAACCCGGGGAAAGACCCGTGCAGACCATATCCCGCCTGCTGCTGAGGGAATACGGCCGACGCCATGGAGGGAAGTGTTCCGTTAGAAGGGAGGCCGAATCTCTGAACAGGAGGGATAGTCTGTGGTCTCTCGGATCCGAGGCCGTCGGACTGCGCCTGGAAGGCAAAGCTGGACGGGACAAGTGAAAGGTCGAGGGAGACGTAGCCCGCGGCGTAGTCGAAGGCGCCTGGCGCCGGGAGTGACTCGTGTCCTGGGACCGTAGTAGGGGTCTGGCATAGATGTGAGTACCATTGGTAGAATGTGTGGTTGCAATACTGACCTGGCCAAAGGCCGCTGTCTGCGACGACTGCGGGGCTTGGTCCTTGAAGATCTTGGAGATGTTGCTCTCACCAGCATCGACCTAGTATTGGGGTGAGTTCAACGCGATAACGGGGATGTGTCGATACTAACCTGTTCGAAGGGGACTGAATGCGATTGCTGCCGGAGTGAATTTGGAAAGACCCTGTCCATGAATTCGTATATATCGGCAGGAGAATCAATCTCCTGCGAAGACATTGGGAGGTAGCAGTCGGGAACGGGATGAGCGACCGCAGAGGATATCAGTTGCATTGCGAAGAACCGTAGACGAGAGGTGGCAAGAAGGTGGCAAGATTGCGGGCGTCACGAGAAACTGGGGCGTCGATTTCTCGTCTTTCAGCGCCGCGGCGGCGTCTTCAAATAGGGTGGCGAGTCTAGATTAGCCTTCTACGCGAGTTCAAGTTCAAGCGGTGAAGGTCGGCCCCCGCGCCTTTCAACATATCTTGCGTCGCGTAGAGCGCGTCTTTGTCCTGTGATGCGTCGCGAACCCGGTTCAGTCTAATTTTTGCGTACGAATGATCTCGGAACATGTGCTGACATGTGGAACGACGTCGGAGGTGTTGGCAGTCGGACATCAAGCATGCAAAATTGCTGCGCGGATGCCGGTGCTCCTTCCAAGTGCAGAAAGGTTGCAGTATGGTTCAGCTAGCACCCTTCACCTGCGGAGTGCCACGGCCCGATCTGCTCCCAATTGAAGAAGACATATACATATGCTTGATCTGACCAACATGCGCACCGACAAGAGCGATATTGACTTCAAGCTGGCCACTTTTCAGTAGTATCGTATGCCGCCGGACTTACGGTTCAAGCCAGGACATAGTATCCAAGTTCGGGTGCCCGAGCTTGGCTGAACCACACATTAGCCGGCACACGTACCTAGCGACTCTTCTGATGTAAAGGACTCTGAAATAGATTGTCCACTCGAGGAATATGCGAAGATCGCACTGGCTGCCAGTATTTCCGAGCGCCTAGTTTGCGGACAACGTGCAAGAGTGTCAAAGCTCATTCGGCTTCCATCTTGCGGAATTCAGAGACTTCGTGCACAGTGCATAGAACACATGAGAAGTGGATTGTCAGCAGACGAGGGGTGGGTTTGGAAGGCTAAATGAAACTTCGCTTCCTAATAACGCGATCTACTCGAGCGGGGGCCTGCCGACGCGTCTTGCAACATGATCTCGTGGGGGAATTCTCGCTTTCGGCATCTCGGCGAAGTATGCATTTCTGTCCCTATCGACAGAGCCGGTACGATGTCGTGCAAGTCGAACACAGAGTCTGGATACCTGCATCCTATGCTTCATAGAAGGAGGTCCCCAGGATGGTGCAGACACTAGACATACCTCATCAACGCGACCGGTTTCGCAAATACTACTCGTCGTGGTCACCGTTGACGAGGATGCAGTGCCAAGCTTTTGTGGTTTTTTTTGCCTTTTGTGCCGGTCTTCTTGACGTGGGTTGCAACAGAGAAGGTCTAGATCCGAACTAGATGGCAGGCGCCCATAGAGCATTCGTATAATTCAAGAAAGCTGAGAATAGGAGTCATTCGCGGCCGAACAGAGAGGTTCCATACAAGCATGCCTGTCATGAATTCCTCAAATTCAGAATGACAGTAGTGAACGAAATCGGAGACATGTCAGAGATCGAACTGTTACGGCCATTGAGCTACCTTCTTAGTCGTGCGGAACCGCAAACTGGCAACTCATGTGGGCGGCCGGCATAGAACAGCCACCCCCGACGCCGTCATACTTTCCAGGCAGGAAATCGTCAGCCCCCGCTGTTTGAAGGATGCGAGATAAGTAATGGCGGCCTATCCCCAGCAAGGATTGGCGTCACTGGAGAAAGGGCTCAGATAGTAATTCTGAATGTATGAATGTGTCGCTGACTCTTCTGATGCTCCTCGAGGACGAGATAAGTGTTCTGAGTCTCAGAGAGGACAAGGTACACGGACTGACCACTGGGGTTCTGCCAGCGCTAAATTTCTACTAAATACTCAGATGAATGAGCTGCGTCGAGATCTTTCCATGGAAACGAGGCTGCTGGCCGGTGGACTCGGTATCAATTCAGGTCCTAGAATCATGAATGCCAGAGAAAGCAATGCGCCTCTCGACAACTCAGTACTCAAGAGCTTCAAGTGGAAGTCCGTGTGCATGTCGCTGCGCCACCAGCTCGCGGATGGGCGCTTTCACGTTTTCCTTTCTGCCAGCGCCCCCGGATTACTACAATCTTGACGTTCCTAAACTCCGTCCAATGAAACTGTTTCATCGGGTGCACGAGCTATTGGACGACATCTAGTCCACCCAGGTCGTCGCGGTTAGACGGCTTCTGCTTTGCCTCCGGCCCTCCATAGCTGAACGCGTCCGACAACTTGGCTAATTGAAGGAGGATACTATGGAGCACTTAGGTGGTGGGTTCTACAATCTGGGGTCACAGAACTGTCGACGCAGGTTACGATTTCAAGGTATGATACCTTCTATATCTTGTTGATATCAATGATGAATACCCTTTGCAGTCCTGCCTCGTCTTATAGCACTATACTCGACGAAGATGACGACTATTCGTAGTCCTTTCCGCACCCTTCAGACACGATGAAGCCAAGCCAGTAATAATGAATCAAGAGCGCAAATGCTATATCGATAGATACACCGGCAGTTCTGTCTAACTCGATCAGACACCTTTTCCACGTCTCGCTACTGCTCTGCATAACTTAAGCTGGAGACCAGACAACTTCCTCCGTCACTAGTCTCATACGAACAATTCGGCTCCCATCAAACATGAGGAAAGTTGGGTTTGCCATGTTCAACCGCGGCGGTTCAAACCATTCGCATGCTCGATTGCGCTTGAAACATTCACTAGGAAAGTGAAGTCAGTCAATTACGTCTATCAAAGATCCCGGAAGACGCTCGGTGCGCACGCCTCCCCGAATCTGATCGTGTAGATGGTTTACTCACAAGCAGAAGGCACCGTTCAAGGCCAAGGTCCAAACCGGGTTGCACTTGCATTTGGAACTTCTGCATTTGTCGCACGCCACGATGGACTTATCTGCCGGGGGCTGTTTCCCACCCTCTGTGAATTGGCATTGTGCACCCTTTCTCCAGCAGGGTCTGCAAAGCGTAGTTAGCATCGCACTCGCGGTTACGCAACGGGAAGATGTGCCGCTCGACAGTACGTCGGGTATGGGCATGAATCCAGCGACCACTACCCCAGCGGAAACGAGTACGTTTCCCCCCTCATTCTAACGTATAGGTGATAACTCACATGCAGATTACTCCGTTTGTATCACACCTGTGCTTCTGATCTCTACACGACACGCACGCCTTCGGTATGATCTTAACCGGGCGATGAATGTGCTTCGGCGAGGTATTCGACTTCGACGCTTCAGTCGAACTTCCAGTGTCTGCTTTCGACTCCCCGTGCTGGGAGTCTGGCGACTGTTCATGCTCTTGGTGCACGGCCTTCGTCCGCTTTCTTCCTTGAGGGTCATCACCAACCAAATCTGTATCTGCGCTCCCTCTCTTCCTCTTCATGAGGCTGTGCTGTGAGGAAGGCACTGAGGACTCGGCATACGATGCGCCATCCGGTTGGGGAAGCATGACGGTATTCGCAGGCGGTACAGCTGGTACGGCTGAGAGCCTTCAGCCAATGCCCTGGTGAGAGATACTGACTACTCTTACCTGCAGACACGGAATTTCCCCGACCCATAGCCTGATATCCCTGCGTTATCACGTTCGGTACTGGTGCAGCCAAAGGCGGCATCCATCGTGGGCCTAGACCGAAGCGCTCAGCTGGTGAGCGAAACAGACTTAGGAGATCAACGTCGCTACAACATACCTGTAGGCACTTGCATCCCCAGACCCGACGCCAAACCAAGATGTTGCTGGTGCATCCCTGCATTAGTGGGCGACGAAGGCTGTACCGCACCAAGTCCTGCCGAAGGCATCAATGTGGTGCGCACACGATCGAACCACATCCCACAGACCTTCTGGCGTGGGAACCAGGGAGTGCCAGATGTGGGCCTGCTGCAGCAATTGGCCACGCGGAGGATGCTGCGGCATTTGACCCCCGTATGAGACACCATACATGGCGTGGTTGGTGGTATACACCTGTTGGGAGGTCAGTTGCGCTCGCGTGGACATCATCCAACTCAAACCTGACCTCATATGGTTGACCATAGTACGGCGTCGCAACAGGACCAGTAGGTTGTGAAGCCTGAAGTGCAGCGAGACCTGCGGGTCCTATCAATGCTGTATTGGAATGTTCAGCGATTATCGATGAACCTTCCGGTACAAATGTCGAGAAGTGCATCATCGGCTTCTGAGGCTGCAGTTGACCATGTGAAGATGGCTGATGCATACGCGGATCATGTGCGGTGACATTCGCGATGTGATCAGTGAGCTGGCCCTCCTGGAATATCAACTGAGCTTCTGCAGACAGCAGGACGTTTAGAACTGACCTCGAATGATTGGGTGTAGCACTGATGTGCGTATCCTGCATGGAGGCGATTTCTAATTTGGACTGTTGTCTGTAAAAGCGGAGGCATTGAGTGTTATCGCAACATCGGATGAACAATCAGGGATCACTCACAGACAACAGTGCCTTAGATGCGAGGTCAGCCTCATCCTGAGGTAGATTTGCTGAGGTTGTGGTGGTTGTTTGTACCCGCTCAGCCGTCAGAATTGGAGAGAATAGGCTCCCTTCGATCAAATCTGGAGGAGTTGTGTTAACTTTCGAGTATGAATACGCAATTAACTTACGTTCATCATCCAGGTGACCTGTGTCGATCGACAGTGCTGAGACTTCACTCCCGCTACTCGGGGAGAAGGCCGTCGTTTCAAGGCTGTCAGACAAGCCCTCTACGCCGACCCTGAGTGCATATGCTGAATCGAGCTGCGTGACATTGTTGGAGTGAGCCAGGGTGAGATCGATGGGGACCGTAGATGAGTTTCCCGGGTGCACTTGGTGATGGGCAGCCTCAGTAAGTTCATTCTGTCGGTAGGTGAGCAATCTGAGCATTTCACTAGTGAAATGCTTACAAGAGTGGTTTCATATGCATTCGGCACGAAGCTAGTGCCACTGGCATCAGCAGTAGTGAGCGGGGTATACGAGTCGAGCCACAGTTCGTCCTTCCAACCCGGGCCCATCGACGACATTGAGTAAGGTGGTTCTTCCAAGGGCTCGTCCGATGAGATGCACCTCAGATCAGACGGAGTATACATAAGGGACTAATGGATGTAGACTGATAGCGTTCTAACAACGACAGATGGGACACCGTGTGGTTCGAAGGATTGTGGCAGCAGAGGGCTACTGCGTCTTATACCCCGCGTGGCTCGGCGTCTGCCGACAACAGCCGACAAGGGCTGGGCTCCGGCCATTGTGACGCTGGAGCATCGTCCCTTCTTCTGCAGCCTACTGACGATGTCGTTATCTCTGGCTAACTATCCGATCATGAGCGTGTGGACCAGCTGACAGCGGCGGAGACCCGATTGTAGTGTTTGCTGCGGCATCTTCAGGAAAGAATTCGTGGGTGATTAGCAAGACAAGCAGACATAATCCCGATCAATAGTCGAACTGCATTGTCCTGTTGATCCAGCAGTTATCGTGTGAAGTTCCCTGGAAATCTTGCCTGTATCGGGGACTTGTCCGGCTGAATATTGCCGTGGCTTGCTGCCAGCCATTAACAAGATAAGAGATTGGTACCCCTTTCTTTTCCCTTTTACTAAGGTGACTTAAGCTACAGAGTACAAAACAATATTACAACCTCTGGCCACATGTAGGTGCCATTTCTCGAAGTTTCGAGCCACAATGTAAATAGAGGCATCTATTAGCAGGCCATCGATGCGTTTCACGGCGCCTGCATCGTACATATGGGAAGATGTAACAAATTAATTCGTTGCGTGATCTCCAAGCTAAAAATTGCAAAAGTTGCACGTTGAACATTGAACCAAACTTTGTGGCTTGTCGCCACGTGGACAGTCGCTAAGTTCGTCATTTCCAAATTGGGTCTGCTGTGCGTAGAAGCATAACGTATGTTCATGCAATACATCGGACACATCCCCATACTCTCCACAAGTTAACGCCAGCACTGTTGAGAGGTGGGTGCTAGGGATCTACTCATAATTAAGTTGGATTTTGCTCAGTGTAATCAGACAGCGACGATGCAGACAGCCTGACTATTATCTCGCTCATTCCAGGGATCCTAAGCTGCGTGTTGCAATGTCAACTTCAGCCACATATTGCCGATTGACATGCCCATTACGAGTTCTCTTTTTCCTCTGTTTTTCTTCTGACTTTATGATTCGAATGTTGAAGTGATAATTTGGCCGCGCCCATGATACAACACGAAAAAAGATAAGCAAGACCTGCCATACCCGAATCCAACATTTACGTATGCTGCACGGGAGGAAGAGAAGAAAGAGGCATCGAATAGAAATCTACTTATACGACGGTCCTGCGACGCTCGGACCTAGGCTGGGCCTGGAGAGTACTTCAAAGCTCGGTTCCAGTTCCCGGCCCGTACAGGCCGCCCTCCTCGCGGTCACGTGGCAATCGCGTCCACAGGCGCTTTACCAATTCTGGTGTCGACGACGTTCAACTCGACGGCGGCGGCGGCTGGGAACGAAAACATCGAACCAGGACTTTCGAAAATACAAACATTTGCTGCTATTTCTCCTATCCTAGTTATCGAAGTGACGCAGTACTCGCCTTGACTTGGAACACTCTGCCGCCCCCAAAATGTTGAGTCAGCGTCCGCTCGCGTTCACGGGCGAGAACCACGCACACCCTACGCACCTCAAGACACCAGGCCGAGCGCTGCTCAAAGAAAATGTCATACGCGGCCCAATGACCGCCAACGCGAAGGGCAAGACCGCGCAGACACCCTTCCATGCCACACTCCGTGCGTCTTACTGTGTACTCTGTCACGGCCTCGCTACCAATCATGCTAACGCCGGCCCCTTGCAGAGCCAAAAACGGCCGCAAAGGCGGGGACGAAGCTCGCGACCGTCTCGCGCCCGCTGCTCGACAAGACGCCATTCCCGAACCGCGTCCAGCCCGCGTTGAAGACGCCGTGCCCGCAGAAGGCGGACCACGCGCCGCCCGCGAAGCTCGGTGTGCTCGCCTTCGCAGACCCCGCGCCCGCGCAGACGCTCGGCACGCCCGGGACGGCGCTGCGCCCGAGCTCGACGCGCAAGAGCCTGCGCGCGCCGCGCAGCGCGGGGAAGCTCGCGCTGGACTTCAAGACGCCCGTGACGCGGGGGAACCACTGGGACGTGAGTGACGGGGACGTGAGCGTGGGGGGTGCGGAGGTGGGCGCGGAGGAGCGGGGGGCGGTGCTCGAGGAGGACTATGATGAGATCGAGCACATGCCGCCGACGGCGATTGGTGAGTGTCTTGTGGGGCTCGGCGGCGGTGGGGCTGACAGTGTGACAGAGCGGCCGTACGAGCCCTATTTTGATATGCCGGATTATAAGGTCGCGGGTGCGGGCCTCCTCAGACTCGCGCGGTCGCACCACTTCGACGACACAGCGGACGTGTATTTCGGGAACGACGTCGATCTGCAGGAGCTCGATACGGACGCGCTCCTGCGAGAGAGCGGATTCGCGGGCGGGACCGCTTGGGAGCGGTTAGAGCTGCCGGAGCTCGGTTCGTACCCTTACATAGACAAATTCCGCTAACTGACACGCCGCTCAGAGGACGACAGCCCCTTCGCACGCGTCTCTGCTCCTTCTGAGCAGTCAGTGGCTCCTCCGCGGTCTACTGCCCCCCTCCGAACTCAGCCAGCCCGCTCCACACGCGCGCTTGCCCCCGCCCTGCCCACCTCGTCAAGACCCCTCACACGTGCCTCCTCCCGCATCGCTTCCACGTCTGCAGCTGTCGCGTCGCGCCCTGGCACCGCAACGTCTACGATGGCATCCACCTCCATCACGGCGACGACGACGCGCAGACCAGCGACACGGAGCACGACCGCCGCGGCCCGCCCCGCGACTGCGACTGTCGAGGCGCGTCCGGTGACGCGGGGTGCTGTAGCCGCGACTCGCTCCGTAATGCGGAATGCGGCGACCGAGGCGCGGCCTGTGGCACGGGGCACGACTGGGTCTACGCGTGCTGTGACGAGGCAGAGCACGCGTGCGCCAGAGGCTGTTCCGCCGCGCAGGCCGGTGACGGGGGCGAGGGGTGTGAAGGAGCCTGTGTCTGTACGTGCAAATGAGCGTGAGGATCTGGTACTTGTCTTCGAGAACGGTCCGGAGCTGGACGAGGATTTCGTATTCGAAGTTTGATGATTTGTACTTGTCTGTGGGTTTTCGTCGTGTTGTTCTCTTGCTGTCTATTCTCGTACTGCAAGCTTATCTCGTTGTGTACATGATTGAATCGATGTATTGGAGTGTACGAGTGATATCAGGAGTCGCTCTGCACGTTTGCACTTACGTCGCAAGACTCGCCCAGCCATCCAGGCATAATTTACAATTCACTCTGAGCATGTCGAAAAACACCAATTCACGAATCATCCACCACACCAGGAAGCCTATTTATACATAAAGCTCATTCTTCCGTCGCCATACCCCTCATCGATGTCATTCCTCGTGCTCAGTCATCGTCGTCCGCGGTAAGCTTGATCTTCGGGGGCACTACCTCAATCCAGTACCTATCGTGCTGTCAGCACCGCACACGACGTCGTTCTCGCGCCGACCCTACTCACCCATCGGGATCAAGGAGGAACGCGATATGTTTCATGGTGCCATCCTGGAGGCGCTTCTTGAAGGGAACGCCGAGGCGCTCGAAACGTTCGCATGCGGCGGCGACGTCGGGGACGGTGATGGCGATGTGGCCAAAGCCCTTTCCCGGCTCGGTGTTACCTGACGCGTACCCCTGGAAGTCCGGGTCGTTCTCCGTGCCGTGGTTGTGCGTGAGCTCGAGGACGCCTGCGGCGGGCGCGGATAGCATTCATATCGGCGAGAGGGAAATGGGAGAGCGTTAAGGAGACGGACCTTCGCGGTTGAAACGCGAGTTCTTCTTCTCGCGCGCGGTGAGGGCCCCGCCGGAGTGGTCGTACGCGAAGAAGTAGAGCGTGAACGACTCGAACTTGGCCTCTGCGCAATGATCGCCGCCGACGTCAGCGGGCGTGCGCAGCGCCTATCGGGGAGACGCACCCGATATGAAGTCCATGCCGAGCACCTGCGATTGACAGAATGTGTCAAGGTCGAGCCGGATCGGCGGAAGGCTGCGGGCGGGTTACGTACCTCGGTGTAGAACTGGATGGACCGCTTCGGGTCCTTGATGCGCATCATCGTGTGGTTGAACTGCGGCAGGGCATGGCTAGCTCAGCCGGCGTCCTCGCAGGGAACAGCGGCCGCGGGGCGCACCTGGTAGCCGACGGTCTCTGGAGGGCGGGGCATGGCGGGCAGGATAGAAGGCGCGAGCGTGCAAGCAAAGGCAAGTGCAGGGAAACAAAAAGCTGAGCAAGCAACTGGCCTCTAGCGAGCCGGAACGAGTATTTATGTCCGCGCGAGCTTATGACGCAACCATGAGATTCCGCAATCGCCGATAGCATCGAAAACAAAAGTTCAACCCGCAAATCGCACTCCAGCATTGCTTATGTCTGTCATAATTTTTCTGAAAAGTGTATTGAATAAAATTGGAGAAATGCTCACAACCGTATGTTACCCGCAGCAAACGCGATAAAGAAACACCACTACTGCAAAAACGACACCAGTGAGATTTGAACTCACGCTCCCATAGGGAAACAGATTGTGACAGAGCATCCACTCATTCGAATCTGTCGCCTTAACCACTCGGCCATAGTGCCTAATATCTCGCATTAGTATTATAGTATATAATATGTATCTAAGGTTTGTATTCTCATGCCACCAAACTGGGCTCTTGGATCTGTTCCGACTCTCCACACACAATACCAAGTACTGTTCTCCATCATGCCACCACAAAAACGCGCACCATGCCAGGTCTGCCGCGAGAAAGAGTCCAAGTATACGTGCGCGAAATGCATGGTGTTATAGTAGTCTTCCCCCTCCAGCTCTCCGGACCAGGCCCTACTCACCTGCGGTGATCCCCCAGCTGCTCCATAGATTGCTTCAAGGCACATAAGGGTGAGTAGCCGCCACACGCAGAGACGATCGACATGCTGAGGATAGGCTAGAATCCTTGTGTCAGCCGAATGCTCCAGCAAGGACAGACCACCCACCACCACCGGGCCCTCTGCTAGAAGCCGGCGCCGCAGACGGCAAGCACGCCCTTCATCTGCGGTACATCTGCACGACAAAGCTCAACGTCTCACAGATCCTACACGAGAAAACACCGCCGCACCACCGCTTCCTGAGGACACCCGGTCGATAACGCCCCCACCTGTTCTACGCCCGCTCACCTCGCTCAACTGGCCATACGCCCCCGAAGAGTCCGCCTTCCCCGACCCGCTCAAGCGGGACGACCCCAAGCCGCTCCAACTGCACCAGTACGAGGCCGTCGGTGCGTCTTCCCCTTCGTCCCGTCTCAGACCCAACTCAGCCCCGAATGTCTATGTACACGCACAGCCACGTCTCCCGCGGTCCGCCGCATCCTCGCCGCACACCCGCGCCTCAAAGACATCCTACGGCGCATCGATGCGCGGCGCGGACCCGAGCGCGAAGACGCGCTCCAGCGCGCGCTCGGCATCACGCACGTCCCCGCAGCTCTGCACGCGCCGCAGCTCGACCGAGGTCTGCTAGAGCTCGGCGCGCAGTCGGAGGAGGACACACGCGCGCTGCGCGAGCTTGCCGAGGCGGTCGAGGGCGCAGTGCGCGGCGGGAAGGAAGGGGCGCTTGGTCTAGACTGGGGCGACTAGCCGGGGTCCATGGGTGCGGATGGGCGAGGGCGCAGAGCGACGAAGTAGCAGACGTGTTACAGATGTACGATGATACAGCAGAGCATACAGATTCAGCGAGGAGCATGCGGTACGGGCTATAAGCTACGGGAGTCTATGATGGAACGAAGGTAGGTGCGCAGTGTGCAATGCAAAGGGCACCGTGTGTGGCGCGTCATGACATCATGACATCTCCTCGTCCGAGTCGGAGATGTACTCTTTGCTTTTGCTAAACGTAGGACATACGTGAGCGACCGGGCGGAAAAGATGGGAGAAAGACGCACATCTGCTTCTTCCGCGGCGGCGCGCTCACCTCCCCCTCCTCCTCATCATCCGCCACCGCGCGCTTCTTCGCCCGCTGAACGGCCAAACACACGCCCATCAGCGCCCCACACATACCCACAACACAAACCAACGCACCTTCTTCGCCGGCTTCCCTTCCGCTTCCTCATTATCGCTAAATAGCGCATCGTCCTCCTCGTCGTTCCGCTCTTCCGCGCCGCGCTTCAGCTTGCCCCTGCGCTTCTTCTTCGGCTCGCGCTCCCGGTCGCGGTCGCCCTCGTCCGCGGAGCCGTCGCCGCCGCGCGGCTTGCGGGTCTGCGCCTTGCGCGAGCGGCGCTCGCGCTCCTCGTCGCTCTCCACGCGCATGTCGCGCGTCCACTCGAGCGCCTGCTCGCGCGCGCGCCGCCGCTCCTCCGCGAGCTTCTCCGCCTGCACCCGCAGCTGCTCCTGCCGCTCGCGCTGCAACGCATCAGTCAACATCCCCATGTCACGACAACGCAAGACGCAAAGGGGCAAAAGGGGGGGAGGCGAAAAGAAAGACAACGCACTTCGGCGGCCTCCTGCCGCTCCTTCTCCTCCTGCCGCCGCTGGCGCGCGGTCTCGAGCTTCGCCTGTGCCTCGGCCTCCCACTGACGCTGCGCCGCGAGGTGCTCGTCACACCGCCGCAGCATGCTGTCGCCGTACTTCCGCCGCTGGTCTGCGATCTCGCGGCTGTATGGAGTCATCGGCGACTCGTCTGCCGCGAGCGACGCAAACAGCCTGATGCATCAGTCAGCGTCAAGTTGACATGGAATGGAGAAAAAGGAAAAGGAGGGAAGGGAACGCACTTCTGTGCATGGCCAGCTTGCTCGATTGCGCGCTCCAAGTCCTTGAGCGAGCGTTTGGCGGGAGGCACGGAGAGGAGCATCTCTGCGGCTTTCTGCTGGATCATGGCGATGTTATACAGGATCGCCTTGTCCCATGGATGCAGGTGGTAAGCCTATGGACGGTGGTCAGAGAAAGAGATTCTGCCTAAGCTGGAGATACTTGCACGTTGCGCGTATTGTAATGAAGTCGTCATTGCGCTGAACGACTGGTCCTTGTTCGCTTTCGCGTACCATGATCGGCAGAGGTAGAGTAGAACCGGGACATCCTGGTTGTTATAGAACCGCCTCGAGGCTGTCTCATACTGCACATAACGTGGTGAGCATTGCGCAAATCTCACGATCACAACGACTCACACTCTCGATCGCCCGATCAAACTCATCGCGCCCATAGTAGCAATGACCCATATTGGCATACACACTGCCATCATTGATCGACTCCCTGACCTTCGCAAAGATGTCCAGCGCATCCCGCGCATCCTTGATGCGCTTCTGCGCCTCATCCGGGCCTATCGGTCCCAGGCTGCCACCCAGATTACCCAGCGCATCCTCTGCAGTGACGATCGCGAGGCCTTGCGCGGCGACGGCGCACATCGGGTCAAGATGCAGCGCCTTCTCGTAGAACTCGGCAGAGCGCTGGAAGCCGCGCTTGCGCTCCTGCACGCCCGTCGGGCTGCTGTCACGGCTCTCGCGCGCCTGGTGGTATTGGATCCAGCCCGCTGCGCAGAGCGCGTAGATGTCATGCTTGTCATGGTCCTTGAGTGTGGAGAACACAAAGTCCTTTGCGAGCTTGGGTGTGCCGGACTGGATGAGGAAGTGCGTATAGAAGGCGCGGATGTTCAGGTCGCTCTTTTGCGAGACCAGCGCTTGCTTGACGAGTTCGTGGGCCTCGTCCTTGCGGTTCTGGTCGGCGAGCATACGTGCCTGGCGCAACTTGGCTAGACATTCCGGTCAGCGTGCGTCCGGATGATCCTGGAGGGAATGTAACTCACCATCGACATACTCGGGGTGTCTGTTGAGGAGCTTCTCATATGCCTCCTTCGCCATAACGTCCTCTCCCTGATCCTCATATGCTCTCGCCAAGTTGTATAAGATGGACGTCGACATCCCTTCCGCCACAGTCGGGTCCAGTGTCGACGCGTGCGTAATCGCCTTCTCATATAACAACCTCGCCTGGGACGCATCGCCCTCCAAGTGTTTCAGAGCCGCAAGGTTGTTCACGATCCGCGGGTCAGCCTTCCCGCCCGCCTCGCTCAGGCGTGCGGCTTCTTGGTACGCACGCTCCATTCGGTCGCTGTTCTCGCCGCGCCACAGCTTCGCGATCTCGATGTGTAGGTCCACATCCTGCGCGACCTTACGCTGCGAGCGCGTAAGCGGTACGCTCGTCCCGTTCGCAGCCTGCGCGTGGCTATCCTCGGGCAGATGCAACATCCGGCACACGCGGTCGAGCAGCTCGCGTGCGCGCTGCTTCTCCTGCGCCTGGTCCGCGCTCGATACGCCGGGCCGCGGGTACGCGCGCAGGGAGGCGAGCATAGCTGTCGCTTCGGCGGACCGCTCGCCGCCCGGCTGCTGCAACAGGGTGTCGAGGGTGTGTATCGCGGCCGGAATTTCATCTGTGAGCTATTGTGAGTGCCATCGGAAGGAGGCACGAACGCTGCACACTTACCATTCTTCAGCTGCATTTGCGCGATGCCGACGGACGCCACGACGTTGGGAGGGGGCCCTTCCTTGGCTTTCGTGTAGTACTTCATGGCATCTGCTGTTGAACCTTCTGCGTGAGCGATACGGGCTGCCCGGATGTAACCCTCGCTCAGCAGCATCTTCGTGTCGGCAAACTGAATTACACGTTCAGCCAGCTTCTCAGCCTGCGAGAATGGGTGTCAGTTATTGGCGGCAGATTGAACAGGCCGTAGAGCTCACCCGCTTGTACTGCCCCTTCTGGATTGTCAGCTCACACAGCACATTGGCGGCTGCTGCATTCGTCTGATTCGCCTTGAAAGCCCTCTCTACGAGCCGGGTCCCAAGGAGGAACTGGTTTAACCGCTCTTCCTCCGACTGATTCTCGTTCTTGCTGGAATTGAGTGCTTCGATACCAAGCAGCAGTTGAGATGGCCATTCCGAGGGGTTCTATAGGTGCATAGAAGTTGACAATGCTGATGAGGAAAACAGTTCATACTCAACATACCACTTCGAGACTTCTTTGCCATGCGGCCTTGGCCTTCTCCTTCTGGCCCATCGCCCATAAACATAGACCGATCCCAATGCGGGGGTCCGGAAGACATTGCGGATTTAGCTGTAGGACCCTCTGGAACAGCTTCAAGGCTTGAGGATATTGACGTGTCGCATACAGAATCTTCGCCTGATGAGCTGTTGTCAGTGATCGCTGAGGGATATAAAATGCGAGAACAGACCTTCCCGAGTAGCGCGACAAGGTTGGTTGGCTTCAGAGACAGGACCGCATCAAACGACCGGCGGGCTTCATCCATATCCCTTTTGTTTAGCTGCAAGATACCTGGAGTGTGTAGTGAGTAATCTGTGAGTTATGACCATATATATTAGCACCTCTGGTCAGCAATGACAGTATGTTCCCTGCGTCTCCGGCATCGGCGGCTTTGCGCTCTCCCAGATTGAAGAGAGAAGTAGCGTCGGTGTAATGGTCTTCCCTTGGCTTTTCCGTGTGCAGAATATCCTGGCCTGTAAGGTTTTAGGTTCACAAATGCCTACCCACATAGCCAAAGTACGACTAACGGGCACTCTGCAGAATCAACTTCGGTGCCTTGTACGCGCGCGCTATCTGGAGGTTTGCTAGCAACGCGAATACCAAATGTGCGCCTATGAACTGGCTATCGTTCTGCGAGGCTGTATGCACCTTTTGTCAGCGGGATGTCCCTCTGAGACAACGCACGTACATTCTCGTGCCATCTCGCCAATCTTCTGTGCACCGTCCAGGTAGCCCTTCCGCCAGTACTCGGCCGCAAGTGTAGTCCATACCCACCCTTTGCACCTCCCTTCTCGTAGCAGATCGATCATGTCTTGTGGGTTGGGGTCGAGGTTGTCCAGCTCGATGGAGATGACTTCGCTAGAAAGCTCGACCTCGAGGGACCTGCCCGTTGTTGGCGGTGGCGATTCTGCATGGTAGCCGTTCGTGCTCATGCTGAGTCAATGTCAGAGTAAAGCAGCGACGTTCCGAGACAAGAGATGCCGAGGGGCAGTATATGCCAAGATGGTATTCGCCAGAGTCGGGAATATAGAACAAACTAGCGTCGCCGACGTGTCCTGACCGTCAGAGTGGTATCAAGAGCGAGATTTCAAGCAATCATTAGAAGCTTTCGTGAATGCGATGGACGACGCTCGCTGGAGCGTCGGGGTGTAGGCGGTGGCAGCGCTGTGCCTCGCTGTGGCGAACAATGCGCGCGTTGTTTGCCCCTGTTTGCTTCACCTGAGCTCGTCGTCGGCGACGACGTCGGCGCACTTGACGGCCACAATCTGCCCTCGGCTCGGCTTACTACTTTACGAGAAACAACTGTCTCCGAGTCTTTGTGGCGGCATCTACCCCACCTCTTGATTCTGGTCGTTGCTGCAGCTGATCGCTGTTAACGCGTTCGTTCGTGGCCGCGCCATTGTCGGACGGCCATAACCTTCTTGCTGATTTTCCAAGATATCCCAAGACTCCTCTCTACCTCTGGAAGTTGTTGCACGACCAAGTTGTCCAAAGTTAGCCAAGCACAACTAGAAGTGGCGCTACCCATCCTGCACCCCTACCTGCGACCTAGAGCGGGCTCGAGCTCGCTTTCACTCCTCTGCCGGCCTCCCAGACCATGACGGTCACTCATCGCAAGAGGCAGCACCAACCAGAAGATGTTCAAAGTATGTTCTTCTCCATCTCCTGAATAAACCTCCTTTCCCAATTCGCACGCATCTTACTTACGTAACTCTCTAGCAGTCAACGAGCCCGGCTTGCAATTCCATTGCGACAGCTGCTCCTGCGATCTGACACATTCAATACGCATCAAATGCGCAGATCCTTTATGTGAAACTGGGGATGGCATCGATCTTTGTCCTGCTTGCTTTTGTGCTGGAAAGGAGTTTGGGAAGCATAAACGGTGGCATCCATACAGAGTCGTCGTAAGTTGCGGAGTATAGCTGGCATCATGCGCTATTTTATCGTTTTACAATTATATAGGAATTGCACTCATACCCAATACTTACTGAAGACTGGGGAGCAGATGAGTACGTATTCCAGGGTGCACTGGCAAGGTTAACAGCTGAAGCGAGCGCTGTATAGGGAACTGCTTCTGCTGGAGGGCATTTCTCTACAAGGTCTTGGAAACTGGCAAGCAATTGCAGAGCATGTTGGGACACGGACGAGGGAGGAAGTCGAGCAACATTACAATAGCGTCTATATCGACTCCCCAGACTGGCCGTTACCCGTGCGTCGATGTTGTTTATGCTGACGTTTGGCATCCTGATTAAGCGGCCCACCAGCGCATGGACCAGCACTTTGACATCAACCCCTCAGAATTCCAGGAGCGCAAACGTCGGCGCATCTCTACCATGAACGTCAACCCCCCTCCTGCGCCCAAGGTCGCACCTACATCTACCCCTGGCAATCATGAAATCGCAGGATTCCTCCCCGGCCGACTCGAGTTCGAGCACGAAATCGACAATGAAGCAGAAGACCTCATCAAGGACCTAGAGATTGGCGTGTGCCTGGAGTACGGTGGCGATCAGATACCCGAAGACGAGAACGACCCGGATGTCCGTGCTCGACTACGCTGGGAAGAGGAGAAAGCAAAGGACGCACACACTGGGCTGCCAAATGGCCTACCTAATGGCCTTGTGAATGGATATCACTCCAACAGCGAGACACCCAAGCGGGAGATGCGCGCCAAGTCAGAAGATACTAAGGGTGAGAACGCGGACGAAGATGGGGACGGGGAGGAAGCCACCCAACCGCCTCCAATAGAGACATCGGACTCACTGGCGTTCAAGCTCACGTTGCTGGAAATGTACAATCAGCGCGTGGAGAAGCGCCGCGAGGGCAAAGCGGTTATGTTTGACAGGGGTTTGTTGAATTACAAGCAGGTTCGTGCAACTTCAGATCTGGCTGTCGTCCCGATCTTACATTACACGCAATTTTAGATGCAGGCAGCTGAGAAGAAGCGGCCTAAGGACGAGAAGGACATCGTCCATAGACTACGGCCATTTGCTAAGTTACAGACTGCGGAAGATTTCGAGGTTTTCGCTACGGATATCTTGTGTAAGTTTTCAATGGTTTTAGTTGCTAAGTGGTTGCCTTCTCAAACCCGTACGCAGACGAGTCATTGTTGAGGAAGAGGATACAGGACCTGCAGCACTACCGAAGAATGGGCCTCACGACCGCCGCAGACATCGACAAGTACGATGCGGATGTTGCCAAACGCGTACGTGACAATTGGGTTGAATTGTGTGCATCGCGCTCACTGTGCCGTAGGCTCAAGCCAAGACCAGCCTTACGCGCGACTACTACTCGTCGGAACGACTACAGTCCCGCGTCGGGAGTGGGCGTCAGTCCTCCGTGCCCGACCAGCGCCGGCTGCATGACGAAGGGCGAAAGAGTCTCGAGCGAGACTCTACTCCCAAACCCGGGACCGCTACGCCGAACGTATCCGGTACGGGCCCACCCGGCCGCAAAATGCGTATGTGTTCCCTCGTGCTACCTCCCTCCCCGCAGCTGACAGACGCATGCCACTAGCGGCGCCACTCAATCTCGCGAACAGCCCGTCGCTGCACCTACTCACGCCCGAGGAACAGACGCTCTGCTCGCAGCTGCGCATCCTGCCAAAGCCGTACCTCGTCATCAAGGAGACGCTCGTGCGCGAGTACGCGCGGCGCGGCGGGAAGCTGCGCCGGCGCGAGGCTCGCGACCTCGTCAAGATCGACGTGAACAAGACGAGCAGGGTCTGGGACTTCCTCGTCCAGGCGGGCTTTCTCAAAGTCGGCGCCGCGGAGCCGCAGAACCATAGTACAAGCAATGATGCGAGGTGAGTGGAAATATCTAGCACGGAGCATAGATGTTGATCGTACAGTAGCCGGCCGTCTGCGACGCCCTCGTTGAGCGCGTCCCCCAGCAAGGAATCGCAACTCGGTGTATCGCCCCGGCCACCGCCATTCACAACAACCCCTCTTGTACTTAACGGCGTGCCGTACACCCCTTCCTCCAGTAATTCTGCTCTACCTAGCTCTGCAAGTCAGTCATGACCCTGGCACCGCTGGGCCGACCTGTAATACGGCATCCACCCGCATAGTCTGTATTCTTATGTTCCAATACCCGTGCCACAATTGTATTTTAACGCATTGTTGTATCTCTGTACATTGCTGTGGGCTGGGGACATTCACTCTGTTGCACTTGGTGCGTTCAAGAGGTCCTCCACGATCTTGATATCGATGGGGATGCCTGCTCGGTGAAGGTATTCGTCGTTCCTGCCAGACGTCAACCGTGTGCGCGTTCAAGAGGCATATAGCGATACGTACCAGAACTTGAGTTCAGATAGGATCAAACACGGTCAAAGGAGAATCGCGATGGCAGATGACATGCTGGAACATACCTTCGAATAGTGTCTGCTTCCATGGTCGCACCTAGAACAGAGTCGCGGTAAGTATGTTGCCCATCACCCACGCCAAAGGTCAGATCGCACAATATAGTGACAATTCTTTGCCCGTCCTTCCACCCCATCTTCTTGGCAAGCTTGACGCACGCGACGAGGTTGCATGCGCTGCTCGAGCCGAGGAAGAGGCCATCATTGTGGACAAGGTAGCGCGACATGCTGACTGCTTCTGCATCCGTGATCCTACGTGGAACTCAGAGCGAGGCGTAAATATGGTAGTAAGGAGAGGGACGCACCGGAAGGCATCGTCGATGATGGGCAGAGCAAGCTCCAGATTGTGCGTCAGCCTGTTTATCCCTCTGTGATTCCATCCTGTTAAGCCACAGAATTGCCTGCGAGTAGCTGTACGTACATCCCCTCGACGACGGTGTCGACTTGGTGCCGTCTTTTCGTCCCCTCTGCCTCTTTGCGGTCAAACATAACACCATATTTCACCTAAACACGTAGACCCATGTCTAAATCTCCCCCATACTTTAAGACGGGAACGTGCCCACCTTGTTGTACAGACCGCTGCCTTCTGGGTCGGAGAGGACGACCAGTATGTCTTCGTTTTCCGTCTTCAAAAAGCGTCCAATTCCAGCGATCGTGCCTCCGGTGCCTCAAGATACACGGTAAATGAGGGGAAACCGTTTCTCGACGAGGATCTGCCGTACCTGCTCCAGAAATAAACGCATCGACCCTTCCGCTGGTCTGGCGCCATATCTCAGGTCCTGTCCCGTCAAAGTGTGCATCGTGGTTGCTCCTATTCTGCAGGAATTCCGCGTTAGATGGACGTTTGTATCAAGCTATATTCCATACTTCAAATTGGTCCGCGAAGAATCCTCGCGGCTTTGTTCGGAACTCTTCTTCCTCCTGGTTGTTTAGAAGTGCCTGATCCACACCCAGGGCCTCTGCCGCTGTCGTCGTAACGACAACTGAGGAACTGGAAGTAGGCAGAAGGTGCTTGCGCTGTTCTGCCGGGCTTGAATTCAACTCGTCTTCTGTTCCAAATTGTCTGGCGCGATCACGCGCCATATTCTTTGGAGAGCAGACGACAGTCTGTCAGGCCTCGCTTAGTGGGACATATTTGCACTTACAACAAACTAAAGTAGCGATTGATCAAGATTCAGTTGCGACCATCCAGGGTGAAAGAGCACACCTGCTTCTTGTCGACGATGCTAGCAGGTCTGACGCGCTCTATATCTGCTCCAAGCGCAAGAAGAGCCTTGACCTTCTCTTCCGCCACATCATCGGGCATTATGATAGCTGAAGACCAGTCATGACAGTTGAGCTGCTTGGAGAGCTCTGACAAATAAATGGCACGCACTGACTTCGTACCCTCTACGAAGTAAGTGCAGTGAGTGAGTGTGTGATACAGCCTGTCGATATGTAAGATACCTTGCCCGAGCAATAGTGGCGATTGAGATCCCAGTCGAGCCGACGGTTCCCTCAAAGATTCGAGAGCCTGTGTAGGGATGGAGGAGGCCTTGGCGTTCAGCATCCTCGATCACTGTGTTTGAATTGAGCTCAGAGATGTCTACTGGGTTCTGACATCTACTTCACTCACTCCGCAGAGCAACACGGTCTTTAACACTGCCTCCGGGATTGAGGAACTGTAGGTGCATATGTGCATCGGTCTATCGATCGTTCGAGAAGAACTTCTTGTACCAACCTCAGCCTTTCCGAGAACTTCGACGCCTAATGCATCGCTAAGAGACTTGATTCTGACAAGCGGTGTGTTTCCTGGTGTATCCTGCTAAGGACTTGCACGTCCATGTCTATAGATGTACTACGCACCGATCAGTCCTGCGACACCGTCAACAATTTCATCGGTCCGCAGTTCGATAGGACGTGGCTCGAAAGAAGGCGCAATATCCCTCTTCCTGCGTCGTTGGCCGTAACTTTGCACAACGGCTGTAGAGGTCAAGAGCAGTGAGAAACCGAGGACGACACCGAGGACGACCTGTCGGACATTTGACGATCCCCCGAGTCGATTCGTAAATGGGATATGTATCCGATTCCAGGTGTCGGAAATGAAAGACATGATCTGAACCTCATACACCTCTAGCTGTCCGCCTGCACACTCATGAGGAGGATGGCGTCACCAGCCAGGAGATGATATTTTGCAGATAGCCTCATTTGTACAAACCGCGTGCGTAATAAGGTTAGGGTTAGGGCAACTTGGCAACAAAAAATAAGCCTGCCCGGCCCGAGGGCCGAAGCAGGACAGGGAAATATTGCGACGGTGCCTGAGCCGAAGCCCAGACAAACTGCAGGCTCCCTCTGAGGACAGGGTCGCCGTGCTATGGAAGACTCCCACAGCCCACATGCCCGTGCTGTGAGGGGGCTTGTGCCATCAAGGTAAGTATGAGGTGCTCAGATGCCCGGAGGCCGCTTTTATGGACGCGCCCTCTGCGCACGGACCTTCTGCTTACTAAGGCAATCGCATATGCCCTGCGCGGGATTGCACGACCACCGATTCGTCGTGCGGTACATCTGCTGCTGTCTCGCTGGACAGAAGGGACAGGCCCCGAGGAAGTGCTGGACATATGCAGGCTTGCCAGCTGGCGGGTGGCGAGAAGCATCTTTGCAATCTATTGGCATCTGCTCCCGTGATTGCATGACTTGCTGACTCTGCAGGGGTCCCGGAACATACAAATAGTTTCACGAGGTCTCTCTCAATGTCGTTCCAACTGCGTGCCTCGGCTCTCCGATTTATACCCCAGACTACTATCATTCATCGTTCATACACAATGTCCGGCGCCGTTGAAGTCAAGAAGGCGTTCCTTTCGTCCCCTAAGTTCGCCGTAGTCGGCGCATCCAAAGACCAGACCAAATTTGGCACGAAAGTGTGCCAGATATTATGGATCATACCAGCCCACGCTTATCTCTTCATTCCTAGGTGCTGAAATGGTACCAAAATCGCAAGTTCGACGTCACTCCGGTTCATCCGGTAAGCCCAGATAAGGCGCCGGGTCCGGGGACTTGCTGACGATGTCCGGCGATCAGAAAGAGGATGAGCTCGAGGGCGTCCGCACTATCCGATCTATTGCAGATCTCCCCTCACCATCGGAGACCTCGATCAGCATCATCACTCCCCCGAAGGTGAGTCTCGTCTCTGTGACGTTTGCCTAATTTCGCTCACTATGATTGCAGGTCACTTTGGGCATTCTTGAGCAAGCGAAGGCTCTCGGCGTCCCGGCCGTCTGGCTTCAGCCCGGCGCAGAGGACGAGGCTGTGGTCTCCTACATAAAGGAGAATGGCCTTGAAGACAAGGCAATCTATGGAGGGCCTTGCATTCTCGTGGAAGGCGATGGTATCATACGAAGTCTGCTGTGAGGCCGGATATCCACTGGACCCTGGTAGATATATAGAAGCAATACGGTTGTGCAATGTGTTCAGTATCCGGGGAACGGTTCTCAGAAATTGTAATGCTACGTTATACATGACACCGTGTACTGTGATTTCCAACGAGCCTACGAATCTTTTTATTTATTTACCTCTGTCTCCGCACTGTGACGCACGTCATCTCAAAGGCCTTCGTGTGCAATGTCCACATTTATCCTTGCTAGTTGTGCCGCTGATATCTTCACAGCGTAGTTCCACTTACCATTGGGACTCGTTACGCATGTAATAACTCATCGCCAATAGTCTTAGCAAGGGATCACACCTCACCCGTACCCCGAGTCCTTCGGCCCCGGCATGTCCTGTGTACTATTGTCTGCGACAGGCGATGGATTGACGTATGCTTCAGCATCGTGTCAGCGCGTTCAGTGTGCAAGACCAATCCTCCTATCTGTGCAACACACGCCGAAAGTACTGTAAGCCCGCACCACGGGAACAATATGTCGCGGTGAAGTTTGCTCTACTGGACGAGGCGCACTTCGGCAAGATCGTTCCGGCCATGCACCCACTATCGGACAGTCACAGAGCTCCTGTTACGGATCAGCGCGCCAACTTCTCACCACTATTCCCCGCCCTCAAGCTTGTTCTCGAATTGCAAGACGCTATGCACATACCAGAGGTTCAGCTTCCTGGGAGGAAAAGAAGTGTATTTCAAAACAGACCGTTTGCATGAGACATGGTAGGGCTTTCGCGCGTCCCCCGTGAAGGAGGTGTGCGAGGTGAAAGGCTCGATTGTGATGTACTAGACTAGCTAATTACCTCCGTACGAGGAACGTGCACGGAGAATGTATAGGGCCGTTTCCAGTTGACACGGCCGGAATGTCCGCCAAATCGGCTCTGAACAGAAGTAACTAAGTACTATGTCAGTCGACTGCGTCGGGAGCTGGATGCTGCCGTGCGCACAAAAAGATGTGCAGTCACCGGATTAAGATTCTGTATTTCCTGTCCCGTGCATTTTGACTTGAAAATTTGGATCGCAATATGTTCCAGCCCCTGGAAGTCCAGAGCAGCAGCCCTGGGCAGTGATGACTGCTCGCGTCTGAAGTGATTGAGGGCCGTTTCTTCGTAAATCTATCGCGCTCTTGAGCAGCCTCAAATCCTCGCGCTTCAACATGATTCGCCAGAAACAAACAAGACCGAACGACAGATACTCCTTGCGGCGAACGTTATTCTACGGATCCGCCTTGGCGAATGGGCTCATGATTGGAGGGTTGACATCGGCCAATAGCGCTAGACAAGGTACGAAAGCGTTTGGCAGATGTGCCAGCTGTGTAAGTCGCGGCCAGAATGCTCGCCGATCCTCCGCTCAACTCGGCCAAGCGCTGCGCGGGACGCGGTCTGCGGCGGAATCGCGTGCGATTTGTGGCCATTTGCGCACATGCGGTCGCAAAGCAGGCAGCTGCGCTTCGATGCTGTATGTCATTTCATCCTTCCAGAGGGTCAGGATTCCGGCATGGTATAGCGCCCGTGTGCGTGACAGACACGTGCGCAAGATACGCGCGACACATTTGGGCGTATGGGTCCATGGTCTTTTCTTTCATGAGCTTGTGCACTGTGCAAAGTGTTCCGCCGTACAATGACCGCTGCAACCATCTCCTGAGATCTCGCTTCATTTTATGTATCTGCCATTGTCACAATCTGAGATGCTCGGGTCGGCACGCACTCGACCCAAGACACTGCAAGATCTCACGTTACTTGGTCTGTCAGCATGCCCCCCCGGGACGTCATACCGGTGGTCCATAATTCCATGAATGCGCTATGAATGGCTCTAGAACTCCAAGAGTATCCATTCACGTGGAATGTCTCTGCATTAATGTCGAGAGCTTCACCGCTTTTTTTCGTGCGCAGCTCGTTTGTTCTGGGGTAATTTCAAGATGCCCTCCTTGTCACGTCATAATATCTGACAGAGATATGTCCAAGATACGAGCTCTACAGATAGAATAGCAAACAACTAGGTTACTGGACAGCGCACCGCACTTTTACGCTGTGGAACGGGATAACCGACCAATAGCTCATCCCGACGACCTACAGAGACAGCGGCTTCTCATGTGTGGAGCCCTGTTCTCTCTCGGAAGTACATCAACATCAGGGTCACCGGCTTCTCCTGGACATCTGAATGAGCCCTGCGGCAGTAGTATGTACGATTGTTGTATTCGCATGCGTGGGAAGCTGCTGTCAGTGTACCCCTTCTTCATGTCTGCCGGAGGCATCAAAGCCCCGCACTTGCACACCCCCTTCAATTCCTCTTGTAATTCTGACGCCACTATCAGGGACTCTCATCTGATCACATGTTCCAGATGTTGTCCCGTTGGCGGGTGCTCCAGCTGTCGCAAATGGCTGCTACCATTCTATGAATCCTTTGGAGACAGCTGGTCATTGACGGCCGTGCTAGTTCGCTGACGTGGCAACAATGCTTGGACCGGCTCATACTCGCCTGCCGTTTACCTTGAATTTATTTCTACCACGCGAGTGTGTTGCCCGAACAGTCCCAGGCATAATATGCTGACTCCTGAAAGATATAAAGGTCCGGGACAGGTCACCTCCAGTTCATGCTCCAGATCGTCCAATATTGTGCATCATCTCACTAAAACTCCTCGCTCTTGCATACATACGTGGGTCATATGCAGTTGATTGTTGACTCTACTAATAGTCGCCCAGTCTTTCACAATGTGTGTCGGTGAAAACAACGCCCCGCAAGCTGTCCATTATATCAACTCTCAGCTCTCCGCCTTGTACGACAATGCACTCTCCTGCATCAGGGATCATGGTAATGCGCAGAGATACGAGGAGCAATACCGTATGTTTTCTCCACACCCGTGTCTTATTCACTCTGACAAATAGCTGTTTAGGCTATGCCCACGCCCTGGCTGGATTTGACTATGGCAGGTTCCGCGGCGAGCTCATCGACCATGAAGAGATGATGTTCCACGCTGAATTCGCCAAACCTCATCTCGAGTTCATTTGCAACCACGACGTGATTCTCCGCTTCAAGATCACAAAGGGCCGCTACTACCTTGATCATTCGAAGTTGGTCTACGTGTCAGACAAGTATGTGCTTGCGTTGAACTGGTGACATGACTGTAAACTTACGCGCTCATAGGCACCGCGTTCAGTACCTCAGCGATATTGACATCGCTTTCCGTATCCCCTTTGAGTCGCGCAAGCTCAACGGAAGAGATAGCAAGATTGGAAACGGTGCGAACCAGATCAGATTCGTGATCCTGGACCTGCAAAGTAAGTCTCGTCACTTCACACCACCAGCGAACGTGGTTAACCGACCATTCCACAGAGGCTCAGCTTCATACTCTCCAACCCGATGCACACACTGGTCGGGATGCTCTCGTCTTCTATTTGACCAAGTACCTGGAATTGCTCCAAAACGCCGGCTCCCACGTTCTTTTCTCCCTTCCCGATTTCGATGACGACGATCTGCAGGTGAAGATTAACTACTCGCTCATGGGTAGCAAGGTGCAGCAACACACCGAACTGCACGGCATTAGCGTAGACAAGATCAACGCATACCTGTCCTCGATTTGGTTGAAGGCCGCCATGCAGGCCAGCCAGTCCGCGAACAAGACGCCGCACTGGCAGGCCTACTGTCTTGCCGAGTTCAAGACTGCGTGGACCGCGCGCGAGGAGAACGCCATTCACTTCCATGTCAAGCTCGGCGCTCCGCGCATTCATGCAATCTGTTCCCGCGAAGCCGTGCTGTACTTCAACATTAAGGACATCTCCTTCTTTAACGGACTCCTTGATATCGAGTGAGTCTCCTTATCACGTCCTCCGATATCGAAGATATTGATCCAATACAGCGAGCCTCGGAGGTACAGCAAATGGACAATCGCCCTCCTTGTTCGCCTCATCCCCGAGTCCGAGTCCGATGGTCGGATCACTCGCTGCAAGCTCGACGTCAGCTGTACGTTTTATATCAGACCCCACTATGATTGGCCCCTGAGTTATCCTCCATAGCCGCCAGCATTCACTGGAAGCTCTGCAAGTTCGCTGGTATCAGTCTGCACGACGCCGAGACGCACGCGCTTGCAGAACAGGTCGTTGAGTTCTTCAGGACCGAGTACCTGGAGATCCTGGAGAGCTTGGAGTACCACGTCGTCTATAAGGAGATCGAGAGTGTCTTCAGCTTCACTGGCGAAGGCGACAGCGAAATCGATGGCGGTGCGTACTACCACAGCATCGGTGAAGACGACGCCGAGGGGGACAACGCCAGCGCACTCGTCAGCAGGAAGGTCGTCACATGGAAGGACATCATCGCGAAGACCACGATGCATGGTTTCGACCAGGTCATCGCGCTTTCTCAAGCGTCAATTGACTCGCACTTTGCCAGTCTCTGGTCATCGTATGCGGCGAAGAGTGGACACTACGCGTCCCTCTTGGCTCAATGGAAACACGGCGAGTTCTTCTCGGCGACGCTCAAGCCAATGACAGTGCGCCTCTTGAGCAACAATCGCGCTCTGATCTCGATCTATCTTGAAGGTGGGCACTCGCACCCGCTGAAGGACCGTGACTACGAGCCCTCCGCTGGGTAAATCACTCTATCATTCTCATGCACTGTATGGACTGACCCGCGGTGCTAGTGAGAAGTATGGTTTCGAGAACTGGCGTCTTGCCTTTGAAGTCGACCTGAAGGCATGCAAACACGAGGATCTCGAAGTCTCAGACTCGTGGCTGTCCAAGTTCTCAGAGTCGGAGATCTTTAAGCAGCACGGTAATCTTAAGGACCGCTACATCAGACATATCTACCTCGACTTCAGCAGTAAGCACTTTCGTGCCTCCATTACTCTAAACATTGCTGATTCTATCCGCCGTTCACAGACGCTGAATTTGTGCACGAGTTCTCGAGATTCGACGGACTGTCCCATAATGAAGACGACAGCCCAATCGAGAAGGTTCAGGCCGCTGTGCACTACATCCAGGAGCACTACTTCACTGAGCTGATGCAAGCCGGTCTACACGTCTTGTACACCATCCCCGTCTGGACGTTGCGCGAGCACATCCCGACGCATGCGCTGACGTCCATCCTCTTCCATGTCTACTCGAAGATCACCGTGACCCGCCAGAACTGCGCACACGTTGCACCCGCTTTGGAGCCCGTCCTTGTCATTCTTGGTATGACCGGTCACCGGTCACTTCCTGCCCTCAGGCTCGAGTTCTCTTCCGCGTGGGTCTCGCGCATCAACAAGGGCGTTTCCTACGGCACTCTCGCCATTTCTAGGCAAATATTCATGGACCGTTTCCTGGAACTTTTCAGTGATATCAACCGTCACACTACGATCGTTCCCGTTTTCAACGGCGTCGAGAGCGACAAGTGGCAGCTACAGCTCACGACCTGGGCCAAGCATCAGTTCCGTAAGCACAGCAAGTGCAACTGGAAGCTCAGGAGCGAGCGTGACGGCTTCGTCAAGTACGCGTGGGAGCACCGTGATGTCTGGCGCTATGAGCACGAGGCCAGTGCTGGAGATATTGTCAACGGGGTCTACTCGGTGACCAGTACGTCGTGATTTGAATCTGCTGAGGAAGGTATTGATAAGGGTTTCCAGGTGTCACGAAGAACTACATGGAGTTTCCCACGACCTTCAGGAATAGGACCCTGGAGATCAAGCTTTCGGGCGAGAACCAGCTTGAGCTAACATTCGATGGTACCAAGAGCGTCAAGAGCTGGAGGTATGTCTAGATCTGCGACCATTTGGGCTCTGGCTGATGGCAGTCTCAGCACGAAGTCCTCCGCCAAGTGGGATGCTGGCCTCGACGTCGCGACCGAGCACGGCGGTGTCAAGGTGCACGTCCACGGATCAAAGGTTCCGCAGTATGAGGCAGCCGAGGTAGAAGGTGATGCCGCAGCGACCATCTACAACTTCTGTGAGAACCCCGAGAAGCTGCTCAAGAACCACCTGCCGCACGAGATCGACCTCGGTCTCATGATTCACGAGCTCAAGGCCTTCGAGGGCTCCTGGCGCACCTTCTACGCCGGCACACAGGCATTCACACTAGCCAACCCTGTGTTTAACTCGCAGGGTGATCTCCTCTTTGAACTCAGCCTGCACGGTTACCAAATGGTTCCAACGTTGTCGACGTCTCGCCCAGGCACTCTTACTCCGGGCGGGGCCATCGCTGGACTTCCCCGGAAGTCCTCCAGCTGTGCGTATGCTTTTGCTCCCCTCTGCTCGCTTACTAACTCGGATTGTTAGTTTTCTCGAAGCTCAAGGACGCTGTCTTTGATGAAGTAGCTCACCTCACCGGTTCTGAAGGCTTCGCAAACGGGAACGGCAAAGCAGCGAACGGCGGGCTGTACGAGGCCCGTGCTGAGACTGCGCTCGAACGTCATGAGTCGAAGTACTCTTACGAGGAGACACGCGCTGAGACTTTCGGGAGCTCGGCGCAAGTGCTCCAGGTGTAGAAATGGTATAACTTTCGCATTTAGGTTGTCATGCTGTGACTTTACATGTAAGTATCTGCGCAGGGACAGGAATTCATACTATGCCGAGATGCCGAAAACAGGACCTCCTTCACGGGGTCATTTTTTCAAGATGCTTCGGCAGGCACCCGCTCGAGTAGAACGCATTAGTCCGGAAGCAAAGTTTCATTTGGTCTTTTCGATTCACGCATCTCCAGCTGGCAATCTACTTGTCGTACATATTTTCCGTGTGGACTGCTTAAGGCTATGAAATTTCGCGAGATGGAAGCCGAATAAGCTTTGACACTCTTGCAATTTTGTCCGCAAGTCAAGCGCTCGGAATTACTGGCAGCCAGCATGATCTTCACATATTTCTCGAGTGGACGGTCCATTTCCGAGTCCTTTGCATTAGAACTGTCGCTAGATACGTGTGCTGGCTAATGCGTGGTTCAGGCACCCAAACTTGGATACCTTGTCCTGGCTTGAACCGTACTCCGGCGACATACGAAACTACTCAAAAGTGTCCAGCTTGAAGTCAATATCGCTCTTGTTGGTGCGCACGTCGGTCAGATCAAGCATATGCATATGTCTTGTTCAATCGTTTGGAGATCGGACCGTGCCACTCCGCAGGTGAAGCATCAGAAGAATATCGTCTTCACTTAGACGCCTTTCGCGTCGCTTTTAGGCGCTTTCGCGGCTTTGCTGGGCGCGAAAGGCCGCGGCAGCCACCGAGAAGCCCTAAAAGGCTCGAAAAGCGCGCCAAGACAACGCAATATTCTTCTGGTGCAACGGTGCTGACTGAACCAAACTGCGACCTTTCCACACGTGTACTGAACGGATTACGGGTATGGATCGCACCAGAACCCGGTATGGTAAGCCGAGATTCGGCATGTGTATGGACCCCGAGTACACACGAGCATTAACACTAGCCCAGCGCAATACCATGCATCAGGAGAATATTGTTTTTACTTAAACGCCTTTTGCGTTGCTTTTAGGCACTTTCGTGGCTTTGCTAGGTGCAAAAGGCCATAACCGCCACTAAGAAGCCCTAAAAAGCTTTAAAAGCATGCCAAGACAAAAGCAATATTCTTCTAATACATGCAACTATTTGACCTACATAAAATCTGGCATTATATTTTAAGTGTATAATATACATAGATTTTCTTTAGGCAAAATTTGAAATCTTAATTCTTAATAAATAAATAAAACTACAACCATTTTGATAATCTCGGCCAAAATCTATAAAATGGAAAAGACTTTATGACCACTGTCTTGCCCCAGTCAAGTGAGGTTTCTTGGTAAGATGGTCAGTTTTAATAAAGACTATACAGCCACTTAAAACCACAACAGATGCTATATAAGATTATTCAAGTTGACAACCAAAATTGCTAAAGATGTCTTATTAGATTTTATACCATCTTGAATAAAATAGTGCTAGCTAGCAGCATAGCCCACTGCTTTAGCTTTTACACCTTGCCACTAGCATTTCATCTAGCAAGGTACTATGCACTATTGCCATGACACTTATTTATTATATTAGTATATGGTAAATACAGACATAGTTACCTATACTCAATGTTGTATTGTATATAAAGACCAAAAACAATATGCAGCTGGACTAGATGGCAATTTTTGCTATCTTTACTTTTTTTATACAATAGATGCCCCTAAAGATAATTTGATATCATAGTTTTTCGAATGCTAAGCACTTAACCAGCGCTAAAGCAGTGATAGAAAAGTGGTATTCTGTTCTTAAGAATAGTGATAAGTTAGCTAGTAGTGGTAGCCTAAGTGGCTCTAGGCAGATTACATAACATAGCAGTCATATGTGTGCATATATGCAGATGTTTCAGAGTTATATGTTTTAAGTTTAGGCCTGGTTAGGCTGCATGGATAGTTTAACTAATATGGGCTTTTGAATAACAATGGGGTGGGAACAAAGATACAATACAAAGTCATTGTACTATAAGTTCTTATTGTTTTGAACCTTAACCAAATAAGTCTCACACTGGCAGGCTAGAATCTGAATATTATTATGTGAATGGTTTGTTATTGTACTACTAGTTTGTACATACTTTATTGTTTGTAAGTTCTATTATTCCTTTTGGAAAAACAATAACTGTTAAAAACTATTATTGTATATAAAAGGGACAACTACAAGCTTATATATAGTACTAATAGGGTAAGTTTATTGTTCTGGTTCTTTCGTTTTTTTTTTATTGTTCCAAAATTTGTTTTTTTTATTGTTCTAAATTTTTTCCACACCAAAAAATATATAAAGGGGGAGAAATTAGGGCAAGAGGCATCAAATAAATAAACAAGCACCCCAGCAAACAGAACACAAGGCACAGTTTGTCTACCCCTAGTCTCAGTTGCTTAGTTTTACGACCAGGCCTAGAACTATAACTATGTATTACACTTAATCTATATTTTTATATCACGTTTATTTGTATAATCTTAGCTTGCACTACTAGCCTTTAGTTTACCTTGATTATTAGCAGAAAAGTCTGACTAGTAATTTATTGTATATCTTTGTGTCAAGACCCTTTTACTACAAGAACAACTATATAAGCTTTCAGTTTAACGACTAATTCGATTTGCATAAATAATTAATTGGTTGAGTTTAAATACATTATTTTATCTACCAACTTTCATGCTCATTATTATGCATGCACATTCCACTTCCAAAGAAAGATAGAAATGGTGGAAGCAGTTGGGGGGACTAACACATATATATATGTAACATTTACCACAAATATGTGATAATGGTTTGAAACTTAACCAAATATATAAACTGAGAGGTTAAAATGGACAATGGCAATAGCTCCATAGAGCCTTATTGTGTACTTAAAATGAGATATAAGTGCACCATGCATGTTGTATGCTTGCAGCGGATGAGTATAGTGCTATTGAGAGCTATGCAAATAGCTGCTATACTATTTAATGCAATATTGTTGAAATGAGGTGAGCTTTTCCATAGTATAGGCATTGCTTTCACTGAGAGGTTGTACAGCAAACAAATTGGAAATGTATGAACTAGCAATAGCAGGTTGCTTATTTTGAAAAGTTATAGTCACAATAAACATTTAAACCAATCTTAATATTGCACGTGGCTCATGCAGAGCAATTATTAATATTGTTCTTCATCTGAATAAACCTTCTTCACCAGATGGACATATGGCAGAGCTAAAGTACATGCTAGTGTATTTGCTCATGAAACTGACTTACACTTATGTATCAGGACTTGAAGGCCTGGTGGAATATATCATTTCAATCAAGCCAACAAGTATCACTATGCAAATTTGGTGGCACTAAAAAGAAGCGGTTCAGTACCAAAGACAGTTCAGTCTTACTAGAACTTTTGCCTTCACAGACCACAGACTACCATATATAGGGGCAGACAATGCTGATTGTTCTAATTGATATTTAGACCCTACAACCACCAGGCAAGCTAATACTGTTCAATCTTTATGTGACATTATTATAAAGTTTCAGGCAAAAGACAATCTGGCTGCTGAAACAGTTTAATTGAAAGGTCTTTATGCAAAAGCACAATTCAGACCTAAAGCAAAAGTATGAGCGATTCAAAGTGCTAAATATGAAAACAAGAGATGTTTAGGATCAGCTACGTAGAATTGCCAGATATATAATAAAAATACAAAAGCACTGTATCAGTAGAGAAACCAGACAGGTTGTTGATCTAAATCTGACAGTGAATAATGTGGCCAAAAGAGACAACGAGAAGGTGACGAGGCAGAGCAGTTGATAGGTGAGTGTAAATGTGGGTGGGCAGCCAGCACAGGGTAGTAGTAGACGCACACAGACATATGGTAAAAGCATGTAGAATAGAAGGAAAGGACAAGACAGGCAGAACCTCGACTGTATGCGGGCATGCAAGTGGGTCCAAGCAGCAAGGAGACAAGAAGTCATGAGATACTGCATATAGAAACAGTATGGAAAAATGCCAATGGAAAACTGGTTACTATTGTGTCCCTAGAGATACTAGGGAAGTGCCGACAGTATTGGCATGGACCTTGCATGTCAATGCCGTGCAGAACCCGCCCTACCGTCCCCCGCTGCTTAAGCAGTCTCATTCACCACAGGAGTGTGAAGCACGGGCTACATGGTGCACATGGTCGTTGCACTGAGAGAGAGATAGAAGGGGCATCATTCGGCCAGACACAGCTGCGAAAATGCGGCGCAGAACGTGAGAGATGTAACATTGCAGGGACATACAACACGGAGAGGAGTAGCGTAGTCATTATGCGTTGTACAACTCTCCCATCGTCAGTGTGGACCGCTGAACGGTAGGGGAGGAAAAGCACGTGAGTTGTGGGAATCCACGTGACGAAATAAAGGGTCAATTTAGGGTAGGAGAGACCTTGCATGCAAGGTGACCTTGCAAACAAGGTGATGTAGGGATCAAATGATGCTGTTTCTTCTTGCATATGAAATGAGCACCTGTCGGCAGCAGGAGCACTTGTCGAGCGCACAAACGGATAGGGGTCGTGTGAATGCACTTCCTTATATAGCACATCAAGACCAGTATCATGAGTACGACCTGATGACACGTCCATCTTTCGTTCATCTAGCTGGTGGCTTCGCATATTACCTACGGCGCGAATCCAACTCGACAGATTTCAAGATCCTCGTGGAGGGGTTGTACAGCTTTGCTTTTTTGAGTGTTTTGGAATTGATGGTCAGCGCCAGCACCACTGCACATGACCGTGCCGGCAAACCCACAAGCGAGGCGTGGGCAGTTCCTGTGCCTCACGCCGCAGTCGACATCGACAAATCGCCACGATATTCGAACTCGAACGCTCTCACTCCCTGTTCAACGAACATCCAGAACAGTCCGGGCGCGGATGGTCAAGACAGGCAACGATCAACGGCGCTGACCCGCAACTGTCTATCAGCGTCTATCGGACTGCCTGAGATCCCGCGACTGCTGTGCATTCCTGAAGCCATATCTATGTGCTGACCCCTCATCCCTTTTCGCTTACTCCGAGGCTAATGCGTCATGCTTCTTTATTGACGATCATCCTGCTGGTCGGAGTGTATGTCGGAGCTCAGTCGGTGCGTTCTTCTCGAGCGGTTTCCACGGGACAAGCTGAGCGAGATCTGCTCGTAGAACGAGTGTAGCGACGGTCTATCCGTAGTGCGTGGCTTTGAGACCCGTCCGCAGCATTTACTAACTTCTGCTCTCAGCTCAACAATCAACAAGGGCAGACTCCTTGCAACGTGAGCAGTGAAGTACTGAAGCCCTGTCAAAGTGGTGCGCAGATTTCTCCAACCGGATCTACAGCCGTTCTCAGTAACGCCTCTAGGCTTTTATCCTGTATCCCATTGTGCATGGTGTGTTGTTTGAAGGCTATACGGAGAGTGAACACTAACCTGTGGCTTTCGACACTAGTAACCTTATTGCGTATAACCTCGCCTCTGCATGCAATGTCTGTACGAACACGAACGCAACGACGACCTGGCCGAATTGGCTTCAACACAATTCTTGTCCAAGCAATGCCACCGATCCGTCGCCCTCACTACCCGATGACTACGGCCTTCAAGGGGTTTCCATTCCCGGTTGGGCGAAGGCGAAATTGACCTCCGATCATGACTTCAACCTGCCAGCAGCGTTGATTATAGCCTGTATGTCTATATTTCATGCGCTTCGCCTAATCTTTCACTACATCAACATACTCTTTCCGCCGGTGATCGTATGTTGAGCTGACCTACCCCTCCGTATAGCAGATCGCTCTTGGTCTCGTATTCAAATCATTGTCCCCGTGGTCGTCGGCGTGTCTGTCGCGCTGCTTGCAGCCGGGATCTTCTTATTCTACCGCCTACGCCGAAGACGCTCGTGGCGGGCGCGACTCCCGTTCGGTGCAAAACGTGTCAGGCGCCGCTCACATCGCAAGGATCCGGACTGGGAGATCGAAAACGACGTAGCACAGGAGGTCCAGATGGGGTCGTTATCCGGCGCTTCCGAGCGTGCGCAGTTGTCTCACCAGGATGATGATGATGACGATGGGGAACGTCCACGCATCTCGCACAACCGAAGCGGGTCCGCCTCGTCGCTGCTGTCCATGCTCCCCCTCCCTGGCCCGCGTCATGCTGCTCCGAACCCGATCTCTACGTTCTTCGGGCGTCTGACGCGCTACAAGTCTGGCTTCCGGAAGAGCCCCGAGTACCGTGCTGCGCAGGTGCGGCCGCGTGATATTGATAGGCGATGGGTCATCGAGGGCTCTGCACCGCCCACGCGTGCAGCGACGTTCGAGACGGCTGTAGAACCGCCAGGGACAGAAGCAACGAGACCTCAGGGGTTGCAGAAGGGCGCCAACGGTGTTAATGCTGCGCATGGTGTAGAGCTGGCCGAGGAAGAGCCTGAGGAGGGAGAGGAGAGCGTGCTGCTCATCTCGCGGAACCCCGGGGAAGATTTCACGCTCCTCGACTCCGACCTGGGCGCGAGTCCGGTGACGTCTACTGCAACCCATACGCTTGAGGGTGGCATTTCGACACCACCACGGGAAAATGCCACCCTGTCTCCGAGTGGATCTCCAAGGGCCCCTCGCCGACTTGACCCGTGGCAGTCTTCGCCCCTACCGTCAATCCCGTCAGTGTCGCCACTCACACTACCACCTTCTCGCCATTGGCCTTGATCCCTTGTACTCCGGGAATCCTTCTTCCGCCGGTGTATGTCAACCCGCTGCCTCAAAATACAGGAATTGACCTGACGAGACGGACTTGTACGCAGTATTCACTGAAGAGTATGATCAGTGTATATAGAGGGCCGCTGGACTTGTATGGTTAGGCCTATCTTCCAGGGAAGCCCGCTTTATCTCCATTAAACACTGTGCATGTTGTACTGCTTACCACCTGGACTTGGGATTTACCCTTCATGCGTGTATTCTACGGGGACCTCATTGCTGCCTAATTATTTTTGGCGTTGTCTCGATCCACGATGTCCCCCGTGGTCGATGGGATTGAAGACCTCGCGGACGCCGCTGCTTCTGCTGGGTCTCAGTCCTGTTTACAGAACCATCTGCAAGACCGACCACACATCGCGAGTAGGACTTTGAACTTTATTGGAGGCAACTTACCTTCTCAGGAACCCCATAGGCAAGACCGAAGTGAGTCCGCGGAGCTACGGTCAGACTGGCGAACAAACAAATCGCTGGTTTATCGGCTCTACTGATTCTAGGGCAGATAACGGCGCACGGAACCTGTCAGTGACCGACGCGGGATTGTCGACACTCCTCGGACATCCTTGAGACAGGTATGAGGGGAAGGATATTGGGGAGTATGTCCAGCGCGTCAATTGTGATTCCGAGATATATGACCAGTGCACAAACGCGATATCAATACGTCTCTAAACGACCTGGGTACTCTCCGTCTCAATAAGTCTTAATGAGAGCGCTTCGCGATTTTGATGCTACTCCGATGCGCGAAGGAAGACAATTGTTGCTGCTCGGTGGTCTCACTCGGAAGGCAGCCGTTGAACCCCGGGCCCACCAATATTCGCGTCTCAGGCCTCGGAGTAAGATGCCCGGACGAATGCCCTCAGGTGGAAGAGTCGCTTTGAAGGGCACCGCGAACCTGAGATAGCAGACTGGGTAGACTTCGCAAGAGATGGGATCATTCTAACAGAGACCAAAGGGCAACAACTGTGTCTGATGAGAACAGCCTAACGACCTATGATACCAGGACTTAACAAAGCTTTCCCAGCTGAGGAGCTTACCATATGGCTCACAATCTTCTATACTTCTCACGGAGCGCCAGCAGAATCAGGATGAGCATGGCAAGAACTCATAATCGATGCGTCTACGAGCACAAGGGCCGTTAATGCAGCTCCCACTCGCGCGGGCAGAACGGCAGAATCCAGTCAATTACCGTTGTTCCTCGCGAGACGTGACATAGCAGCATATGTAGTAGTATCTAATTAACAGACGTATCGTATGACGATAACCAATATATTCAGCAACAAAACACAGATCGACAACACGACGAACCGCCAGCCACCGTCAGGGCGAGCTCCCCGGCGTAACCCAGACCATATCGCCCGTCTCCGTCACAGCCGCATCGCTCTCCGGCTCACCATCGCTGCTCAGCGCAGCCCAGTCGCCCTGTATCCTATCCTCCAGCGATGCAATGCGCGCGCCGCGCTTACGCAGGAAGTCCACAACCTCCCGCGCACTCCGCCACGCCGCCGGCTCCGCGGGCGCCTCGACGCCCTCCGTCGTCTCGGCGTGCGGCGGCAGCGCCGCCTCGTCGACGTGCCCACCGAACTGGCGTGCGAGGTGCACGGAGGCGCAGACGCGCTTCCTCTCGGCGTCCGCGCTGCCCAGCTGCTCGAACAGCGACGCGAGTGCCTTCGCCGCTTCGACGCGGGCGCGCAGGACGTGCCGGATCAGGCGGCGGGTCGGCGGCTTGCGGCGTTTGTGTGAGGGCCCGCTTCCCCTGGGAGAAGAGGGTGCCCCGTTTGCTGGCGTCGCGGGGCGTGACTTCACTTTTGACCGGTCGATCCAAGGATTCTCAGGCGGTACGCGCGGAGTGGTATATTGTGCGACAGCTGACAGCGAGAGATCCCAATGCTTCGGCGCCCACACACCCACGAGCACTCGCCAAGCAGCAGAGAGCCGCTTCAAACTGGGAGGAAGTAGTAATCAGGACATGCGGACAGCTATCTGCAGCAGCTGACGTACTGTTCGTAGTTGTCTAGAGATCGAAAAAAAAATTACCCTATGTTCAGTCAAGGGTACCATTGAAACGCACCATTGATAAGGGTATTGTGATACCTCGCGAACAGGAACACAAACGCTCCTGCAAAGAGAGCGCCTAGTGGCGTGTACCGCAGGAACGCCCACACAAAGAAGAAGGTTGCCGGGTACATCATCAACAGGAATAGCAACCCGAAAACCACCTTGTTCTGTGCCTGCGTCTCTTCCTCCTCTTCCACAAGCCGGGCACCGAAGCGGCCAAGGGCATACGCCGGTGCGTGCACGACTAGCGGTATCAGGAAGAACGGAAGCCGGACGAGGCACGTCAGGGTATCACGCATGAGAATCATCAGGGTGAATAGGCGGCTGGGGAGCGGGACCGGGTGATACGGGTCGAGCTGTTTTGGGAGCGGAAGTGATGAGAGGACTGAGTTTGTCATGTTGGTCGACTGCAGCAGCGAGTAGTACGTGAGCAGGTGGCGCTTGATGGCCGTAAAGTTCGGCACAAGATCTGGGGTGCAGAACAAGTCGACGAGTCTGCCGTGAACACCGCATGAGCCACGGGCGAAGATTCATCCTGAACGGAGAAAGACGTACGTCTGGGAGATTGCCACGAAGTCGTCCAGGTTTATACGCCTCTCGTCCTCCCAGAGCAGGTCCCTGGCCATACGCGCGGCGTAAAGGGCCTCCCTAGACAGGGTCAGCTAGAAGTCTCAGGAGAAAGTGCGAGATACGAACCAATCCGGCGCATTAATTGTCATCTCGACGAGCTGCTGCTCAATTGCAGCCGTCAGGCGCTTTACCGCCGCCCGCGAGGCGCCCTCCTCTGGTGACAAGAACTGCTCCCTATAGGGCTCCGTGGCAATCGGCCGTCCAAACCTTCGCGTCTGCGTCAGCGCTTCGGGAAAACTTTAAGACCCCGAGACTCAAGTAGAAAGACGCACTCCATAATGACCTGCAATACACTTAAGGTCAGCGTACCCACTCCAGCGGCGCTGATAGGATGTTACCTGGCTGCGGTACTTGGACTTGTTTGTATAGACGATTGCCGTAGGTATTAGCAGGATGTTCTCTGCACCCATTTGGATCTTCTCCGGGTGATCTATAACCCACTTCATGTATTCAAGTGCGGCCCAGGCGGCACCATCCTTGACCTGCATGATGCGAGGCTCTGTGTAAGAAGTGCCCTCGGGAAAGAGCGCGACAGCTTTTCCCCGCGCAAGCGCATCGAAGGTGCCTCTGAACAGACGCTGCCGGTCCTTCGACTTGCGATCCACAGGGATGTTTCCGGCAGATTTTAGGATGTAGGCCATAGCAGGGTTCGCGAAGAGGGAAGCTACGGTATCATGGAGCGAGGTGAATTTGGAATTCGGGCAATACGGCGTAAGGCACGAACCTTTAGCCCAATAATGCAGAATGCGGGCATGAGGAAAGGCGGACGCTGTACACCGGCCTGAGAATGCTGCAAACTCTCTGCGGCGGGGAACTCACATAGAATGGCAGGGTCAAGCATCATATTGTGATGTGTAGCCGTGCTACATGGAACGTGGGTTAGTCCTAACTCCATTTGCAAGGCCGTGGCACAACAGGTAAGGGAAATGGATACTGTCCAACTCGGATCCTCTTGCAAAGAACACCGTCGGCCCGCGAGAACAGCGTAGAGACAGCATTGGATATTAGAAGAAAGCCAGAAATGTTCGGGTGCAATGCATTGCCATAAACCATAGGCCTTTCGGACAGACCGCGGTCCGTACGTCAATACGGCGATGAAGCAGAACATATTTACATGAGTCTGGCCAAAGCATTTGCGGATCCGAGATGGACAGTACCCGTGGTCCCCGGGGTTGGCAAAATACAGCTTACAAACGTCGAACGGATTACATCCTCATGAACCATGCTCTGGATGGGGCGAAACAGACCGGGCTTCCTGGTCCCTCCATATGTCTTCGTTCGACAATGCATAGCAGTTGCAACAACCAGGGTCAGAAAATACAAGAAGAGGCGGAACTCACACTATGATAGGCCCATCCTTCGGGACATTCTCCCCTCCGACGACATGGATCTCAGTGAAGAACGAGACCACAGCCCAGCCCGCGACTCGCCGGAAAATCCTGTGCAAGACCTTTGCGTCGGACATCGATGGACATGAAGGTACGGAGACAGGAGGAGATGGACAAGTCAGGACCCCAGAAAAGGGGGCGGCAGTACTGGGGCGAGCGCAACGGCTCTGGCCAAGCTTGGGCCAAGTGCCCGCCCGGCGCCTCTCAGGGCGGATGGCCACCACGTGTTTGAACAGCGCCCGCCCGTCGCGCGCCACGTTCGCGCAGCCACCGAGCTCGTCGTCCGCTCCTTCGTCCTCGCTATTCACTTTCTACGTTTCCGAGGGTAATAAGCCAGTGTACAGTCGCAAAACTCGGCACATGCATACCCTATATGCCCGCGTCAACAATGCCTCGGCGATGCTCTCGACCTGCATGATGCTCCTGCTCGCAGCCATCGCGCTCTCGTCACTGGTCTTCACCGCGGATCCAAAGGGCGCAGTCACGGTGTCTTTAGTACAAGTGTATGTCCCCCCGGTCTGATGCCGCATGCTGCGGTTCACCCGCTGGGATAGCAGTGCCGATGCCAGAGCACACAGAGTACCCGGAAACGCGCGACGATACAGGAACAAAGACCAGGATTTCGCGTTCGTTACTTTCAACGTGTCAGCCGGTGCGTCCTGTGTTCTTCCATCCAACAACTTTGTCCGGCCCGCCTTGTTGCTCACATGCGGCAGACCTGACACCTTTGTTCAACTGGAACACGAAGCAACTGTTCGTGTACCTTGCCGCCGAGTATACGAACAAGCAAGGGGTCAGTTCTTCCATTGCGCGATACGCATGGGCGCCGCATTGTTCGTCATGCGGCTGATACTCCCACCTTGTTATCTTGATTGAAGGTCTCAAATGAAGTCGTGATTTGGGACCGGATTGTACGGCGAAAAGAGGACGCCAACATTCTCGGCGCCGGGCGCAACAAATACGTATTCCGCGAGCTCAGTGGATCATTCAGGTATGTTCATATCTGCCAAGTATCCATCTCCAACGTCCGTTATTTTCGTGTCAAAATGACTGGCACTCCGCTTGGGGCAGAACCGCCCGACCTTCGGGCATGTGACGCCGCGCAGCAGCCACTATCTGTGGTCCATTCGGTGTATTAGCATGTATCCGTAGGATCTGCCAGTTGGGGCGCACAGCCTTCACTTTCACTCGATGGCTCCCTCAATACCGTGGCAATGATCAGTGTGTCCTGCCCGGTGTCCCCCCTCACCCTTCTTGTTTTGATTCTGATCCTGACCACGCCTCGTGCCCTTAGAGACGTCAAACCGGCGCACTATTCCCTCAAGTACAATGTCATGCCATACGTCGGTGTCCTCACCTACGGCGAAGCCGCCCGCACCACCGAACCGGTACCCTTCCCCGAGCGGCAGCAGCTGGCAAAGTAGCCACTCCACCCCGTAGATCGCCATTTGTATGGGTACCCGTCGGTGTATTCCTCCGAAAGAATGAGAAGGATAATGCGAGATACCGTGTGATGCCACGTCGTCGGCATCTTCGCGCAGGTCTTCGATGTTCTCTGTGGAAGAGCAACGGCCCATACCCTATGGCCTATCTGAATGAGTAACTCACCGAGTCTCCCGATATTGCTATTCTGCGCAGCTTATGGCGTCGGACCATGCCTTCATATTCATTGGAGGAAACCCTGGCGACATGGTCTCTGGCTAGACGTTTGCAAAATTCATCTGGTCGCCCTTCGCTAGCTCCACATTTTCATTTGAAACTATCGTTTCAGCTAAACTTGTTAAGGCACTCGGTCGGAGGAATTAGGGCGGGCGACAATGCTCTCGAACGCGAACACTACTAGCGATGTGAGAGTTAGCCGCGAACGCAATTCTCATTTCATGGTGTTCACATGCACGTGTTCTGGCAAAGTGCGGTGCGCGCACGACTGCTATTCGACACCGAAGGCGATGAAACGTGTCTTGATCTTCGTTCTCCTCCCTGAACGTGTTACGTGCACGAGCACACTAATTTCGCACGTCTCATACAACGTGTGGCCGGGCGTCGCAGGAAGGTCCTCGAGTTGCCCCTCGAATTTCAATCGGAATAAGGCCGGGGCTACTTTCATTAATCTAGGACTTTGTGCGATGTCGGCGCCTTCGTTGTGTGGAGACATTGTTCCAGTTCTACGGAGCGACTTTATTTCCAAGGACAAGGTGGAACTTGCTGTTCTTGTAGCGCGCCAATCATTGTCAACGTTCTGCAACGTCCTTGTTCTCTTCCGAATCACCCCACCTGAAAGTGAACAAGTCAGACTTTTTCAGTGTGGTCGCGATCGCGGGGAACGATAATCATGCTTCTTCAAACCGAAGCTAATATCGGACCCTGTAATGCTGCCAACTGGTCTTCTTATTTACCGAATCTGTCGAGGTCCCACTCCACATGAATCCTCGTGCCTTCTTCTCGTCATGCGCCTGAAAAAAGAACAAGAACCACACTCTCGCTGGCTAAGGTTTACACGTAAATGAAAATCTAGTCCCTTTGGCGAGTTGGGGACCATGCGCCGGAAACGCTAATCCCACACGGGCTGCGGCACATTCGGCGATGCAGTGTGATTGGGTTGTGCTGTAGCGGGCTATACCTGATTTCGATTCGTCGGCGCCGAACGGCCGTCCAATCGTACAATTGGGGTTTACGTGGCTGCTGGCAAGTTAGCATTTTCTGAGACAGCCGCCGGCTGGATCGCCTGGAAGAGACGGGACGAATCATCTTGCGCGGCCGAGTCTGGCAGGTCCGGTGTCCTCTGGAAGAACGCCGACCTCCCAGATCGCGGGCGCTGTAGCGCCGTAGCCCAGGTCTCGCTGAGGGTCGGAGTGATGGCTGAGTGCCGTGTACCCGCGTTGAGCGTCTCTCGGATGAGTTCCTTTTGATCCGAGCGCGAAAAGGCAGAATGTTCGCACCATTTTTCGAATTTTGGACTGTGCAACCATCTTCCTGTTTGAACTTCCTGTTTTTGAGGAGTCTCAACGACCATGCGCGAAGGCGCTACAGCCGAATGACGGTGCTGAGTAATAATTGTCGCGAAATTTGCGATAAGGCCTTTGGCGATGGTTGGCAATCCTTCAACTCCCGTGTATGGAACATTCTGCCGAGTATCCGTACAAGCGGTGAGTTTGCTCCTATTCGAGGCCGCACATGTCCCCTGCTATGTGGCAAGATATCCGCACGACACGATTGGAGTATGGGAACGGCAGCAGGCAATGACGCATGGAGAAGGACTACCAATATCCTCGAGCACTGACAGCCGGGCATGAGCCGCGGTTCCCAGACTGACGTTCTGTATGCCTTTGTGTATAGCATTAGAACGCAAGGCGACAGATCCCGGCTATCTGGAGCATCTGCTGCCACGGTGTTTCAAAATATCATGACGAGGATCAGAAGGTTGTTCCCGTGTTTTGCAACCGGGTGGGTCGCTCCAAGTTTCGCTGTCACAACAACAACTGAAGGATGTGAAACTGGTAGTCTGAATGCCCCAGGATGTGTGAGAGCAAACTGTAAGGAGCCCCTCGGATGAGTCCCAGAATGCAGAATGACTTGGCTGAGTTTCAGTCTTGACAGATAGGCCAGGAACTAAGGACAAGTCGCGAGACGTGCGCCTCAGTGTCGGAGTCTCGGAGGGGTCGTGGTGGATGCGCGGGATCCAGCCAGAATCCTCGTTTTGCGGCGTCGAGGGACCCCATCTTGACCAGTTAGATTAATGCCGTGCTGTACTGTGACACGAGGTGATCATGCGATAGCACACCATACTTTAGTCGCTAATTAGCGTTTGGCACCGCTTTGGCCTGACCTGCGGGTGGTTACGGCGTGTCGGGCACAAACGCAGTGTGCCACTTGATGCCGACACAAGAAGTGCATGCTGCGCATAGGTGTGACCAGCTCTCCGACCTATCCCGTGTCAAACCTTAGGAAAAAGAAGCAGCGTCATTCTCTCTTCTGGACGTTGACTTATACTATTTGTAGCCATGTCATGGGAGTTATCCCTGAAAACCATATTTGACTCCGAGACCAGCCTCATGAAGTTGGCAACCGAAGTCGAAGTCCGTGGTTCAGGGCTGATCACAGAATCCAGCACTAAAGTAGAATGTGTCGAGCAGAACTTTGGCCTTCACGAGGCCGCTTCAAAGCTGGCCGGTGAAGTCAAAGCGAATGCCGGCAGCTATCGGCATTTGCCGGTAGTCTATTTGTACGATATGGGCCTGTCAGCTTCTATGCATGACCCTTGCGACGTGCGAGTGCGTGTCACCACGAGGTCGGCGTAACATGGATGGACCAAGGATGGGCAAATCAGACACCAAGAAGACAATCGATTTGCCATCTCACTATAGAGCGGAATTATCCTGTGCCATATATGCTCCAGGCTCAGTCGATAACGGGTATCTCCACGAGCCACCTTTCGACACGGGCGGTGCCGCTAGACTCGAATTGAAGTACGATAATCTGAGGAAAATGAAGGATAAGCTCACGATCAAGGTGGGTCGTCTAAAATTTTCCTCTAAAATGGCGATTAACGACGACGGACGCAATAGGTGAAATGCCATCAGATGACACAAACACTGGGCCAACCGACAGGATGGCCCGCGCGCTAGAATTACAGTGGCCCAGCCCTGAATTCTTGATGTCCTACGCCCATATACCCGGAGACTTGCCCATTTAAAATATACAGCCCTATAAAGGCTGGCTTGCTCTTTTTCCCGATACGAGACTCCCTCCCGTTCCGAACTCTTCGACTCCGAGCTCCGTGGCTGCCTGCCTAGGGGAAGATGTCTTACTATTCACTCCCGCTCACCGCCACCGATGACTCCGACCCAGAGCACCTCCACACGCCCGTCGACACACCGTACTATTACCCTCCTCCCGAACCGGACCATGCGTGTACCTGGCAATCATCGGGTGTCATGCCATATGGAGCGACTCCGAAGATCGTCACTGGCAGCGGCTCGTACATCAGCGACCTTCCTTACAATGGGCACCATTTGGCGGCTGCTGCAATCCCGTCCGACGACCAGGTACGTTCGCTCCTCTCTAGTCGAAATCGCTTGAACTGATTGTTTGCGAAGCTAAACTCATATGCTGGCACGGGAGTCCGTCGTTCCGGTTTCGATGACTCTATGAGAAGCAACATGCAACAGGGTTTGGGTCATCATCGAGGCTACCCATACAAGCTCAATCCAGAGGCGGCGCAGGGATACTCTCACGATGATTACTATGCTGACTCGGGTTACGGCGACTCGAGATCGGAAGATCTATTAGCTCATGACACAGCAGCTCGGCTGGAAGGAAACTCACATCTTATTTCATCACGACATGGCCTCACACAGGCTTCTCCTGCTTCGGATTACGGTCATGGCCACGGCACTCGCCATCCTGGCTTTGCTTTGACTTCTGCCAATTTCGAGGCTCATGCCGCCGTCCCCGGCCCGGCATACGTCGGCGCTCACGCTCAGTATGAGACGGCTTCCCACCATTATAATGAGGAATTGCAGTACCCCAATATCGACCCTCATGCTACAGTGAGTACGCTATCCTCGTGGTTTTGACTTCGCTGAACAGAATCACCAGTCACTTGTATCGAGCAGGACTCCTTACGCCCTGGACGATCCCCATACGCCGGATCTAGTCCTGGAAGAACCAGGTCATAGCTTCGAGGTCACGCAGCAGCCTCATTCATTGTCTACCCTCCCACAAGGACATGGATATCACCCAGGTATGTTCACCTGACCACTCCACGAAGCGAGACCGACACATCACCAGATCCCTTCGTACCTCGCCTGCGCGTTGACACGCAGCACTTGCCAGGTTACTCCGCGTATGCGGCACCACACTCATTGGATCATGAGAGCCACTACGTCGACCCACAAACATATCAATACTCTATTTCTAACTCGCCTGGCGCTAGCCCACACCACCACCAGATAGCCGACAAACTCCATTCTACCCGCACAGCTTATTCGGGGGTATCCTACATCGAAGCTCCAAGACCGATGCGTGCACCGAGACAGCTTCAGCCATACGGCGACTACGAAGACGGGAGCATACATGTCCCGCCTGTCACTCATACCGGCCATCGCGTTCTTGATATCCCGGTCGCCGAGCCGCCACCACTGCCGCCACCACAGCGCAACGCGCTTCTCATAGAAGATCAACCGAAGCGGCCATTGACACTTGCGTGTCATTTCTGTCGACGTCGCAAAATCGCTTGCGTAAGTCCTCCTCCAGGAAGCAAAGACCGGACATGCGGGTGAGAACAATATATTCAGAATCGCAATTTCCATTTTGTTTACGGAAGCTACTATCTAGCCAATGCGCTAAGCGAGGCCAGGAATGCACATACCCAACGGAGTCGCGACGCGGGATTCGACAGAAGCCCAACCAGAGCGAAGAGCCGGGTCAACAGCAGGCTGCTGGCCCCGAGCAAGGGCAGGCAAGTGGCTCCGCGCCCGCGCCTTCCTATAGCCAGGTCTCTCGTCACGATCATCTGACCAACATGCGTCCCATGGCACCATTAGGCAGTACCGCTGGACTTCCCTATCCTTGATTATAATCATCGTTGGACTCAAACCTGACATTGCTCGTCATGGCACAGACTATAAATCGTTACTTCGCTACGCCCTATTAATTATGCGCACCGTGCTCACTGTTCTGCATGCATCGTTCAAGTACTGTTTGTCGTATAGTAGAGTTGTTCGCAATGTTATCGAGGTTATTTTACAGTCCGCGCAACCGTCCGAGTGGTAGTTGACTCTTCCGCTAGCACAAGAAGTCTATCTCGGTCTACAACAGGTATTAGGATACAAAATGGTCCGAAGTCCGTACAACGCAACCGGCAAAACATCCTGGCACGGTACAAATTCACGAAAATGAAATACGAGATTTCCACGAGATGCGATCCGTCAATTCTACACGCGTCAAATGTCTCGTCTTCCGGAACTAGTAACCAGCCTAATCCCGCCGCCTGGTGTCCTCGGCACCTCATCTCCATCTTCCTCCGAAGGCTGCCATAGGCTCTCGCTCTCCTCCTGATCCTCCTCCGGCAGTCCTGGTGGATAGTAGCGCCCGCCTGATCCAGAGCGACCGAAGAGATGACGGACGTTGGGATGGTGGTGCGAGTGCCCGTGATGCGCGGGTGGCGAGTGACGCTCGTTTATCTGTGGCAAATCCTCGTCGGAGGGCGTCGGGGCCTGTGAGAAGGTGCTCCCGGTCGCTGTGTTCGGCGAACCGGCGAAGGGGTCGATTGTGGGCGTATGGTAGGGATCACCGCCGACCGCCGGCGGAGCGGTGCGGAGGCCGCTCTCTTCTTCCTCCATTGGTATTGTTAACGTGAGAGAACTCGGTATATCGCTCTGCTCGGCGTCAGTTCACCTCGAAGGGACAAGATGCCACTAGCACTTACGAGGGATGGCAAGGTGTACAGCGCGCTTCGTTGTTCATGTACCACGCTATCATCTCCGCTCCCTGGTTTATGATATGAATGCACCAACTCCCTGTCGTCAAACTTGATGGTCTGCTTGCGGGCATTCGGGCGAGGCGAACCATACCGCGACGGGCCGCTCATAATGGATGCTCCATCTGCCTCTGAATCCCTCGAAAATAAGTCAGGTGTAGATGACATCGGCGCATCATATAGCTGCACACGCTTCATACCCGCGATAGGGTCGTGTCGTGGCATATTTTGCGAGTTCGAATATGCGTGGGAGCCGTGGCGAGAGTGGATCGAAGCAGTTCCGCGACTGGACATGCTGAGCCGACGCGCCGAACGCGCACGAATGATGCTGCCCACAGTGCCAAAGCTTCCGCGCAGTGCATCCATTCCAGGATCCTCGACCGCCGAAAGACCCTTCTCATCCAGATCGGACATGGTGTGCGCCCGCGTAGCTTGTAACAGGACGGTTGAGCGGCGATCGAGCCCGGGTATTTTGAGTTCGTTGGGATCAACCTTGGAGAGCTGCAGTATAACTATGCCGAGGCAGATGACAAAGAATCCCATAACGATTGTGATGATCTGCATCGCCGGAGCCTTGAGCCCTTGAAAGAGCACGATTGTGGTCAACATCGAGAAGAACGTGACTAGGAAGCTGGTTAGCCTCGTAGAGCAACATCCAAATAGACGACTAAACATACAGATCACGTAGTACGTGGGCGTAACTGAGAAGTATGTCAGTTAGCCTCAAGGTCTTCCGGGTCGTGCACGTTGTCAGATAAGCTCACCCATCGCTAAAAATTCCACCATTAGTGAAATTCATCCCAAATGTAGCCACGGACTAACCAGTATTGAAAAGCGCCAGCGCCACATTTAGATAGTACACCTCAGTAACTGTTGATATCCAGCATCAATAGCCGCTTGCAAATAAGCTATGCGTACGTACTGAGTGTCACCGCGACGAAACCTATGAGGAAGTAGATAAACCAGTGTTTGAACTACACGCGCATACGTCAGCACACGCTGTCGACGGCGCCGGAGCACAGAGTCACGCGGACGCACCTGATTATCGCCCATCGCCGTCGTAACGATTGCAGAGCCAAGCCCGGTTGTCACACTAACACTAATGCCGCCGATCATGCTGCACACCATGATGTACCACAGCATGCTCTTCTTACCGTAACTATTAGCCCGCCAGCCTTAGTACTGCGCCCACAACGCTACCGGAGAACGGAGCACGCACCGTGGGGCGAAATAAAACACGATAACAAGCGCGGCGGCGATGAGCACAGAGCCGTAGACAAGAAAACCCGGCGCGAGGAAGAGCTTCTGGAACGCGGTGATCTGACCTATAGATGGCTCCTGCGGACCTACATGCGCAAACAAGGGCACAGGGGTTCGGAAACACAAGGTCAGATCAACCATCATGTCAAGTGGGCGAGCCGAATATATTAGAATACCGGGGCCGAGAGCGAGGTGCAACGAGGACTTACCGTTCAACGCTATGATTACCGAACCAATCTAAAACAAGTTGCAGGGTGAGATGATGTGCCGTGGAGATGAAAATTGAAATGCAGCCAAGGACGTCGGAGGAACGCGGAGATAGAGAACGACACTTACGATGCAGAGTGCACAGCCCAGCCAACCAAAGAAAGAGAGTTTCTCGTTGAGAAATAATGATGAAAGTATCGCACAGATGACCACTGAGAGCGCGCCCATTGGGGTCTGTTTTCAGCACGGAATTGCCGAAATGTCATGAGTCTGGAGGATTGAGAGGTTGCATATGACCACATACGACGACGATTGCTTCTACAAATGCGTATGCTAGTGAAGATTCAAGGTAAGCCATTATTTGAAGCACACGGAAAAAGACGCGTACCCGCAAAATTACAGAGCTCTCCTAAAATCATCACTGACATCGAACGTCAGTCGAGCACGACCTGAAGTGCATTATTGATACCGACTTGTCATGCCTATCCACCATAATGGCTGAACAATAGGTGAGCATCATCTCGTCTAAGATTTTAAAAGGGGATGCTTGATCACGCTGAGCTTTGGTATAGCGCATTTTAAAATTGTTGCCTCCACATAAGTGGCTCCAATTGCGCGCCCTAATGACTCTCGATCACAGCAGGTAATAATCCTCATAGTCATCCATTGCTCTGCATCTGGAATGTGACAACAGTCGCTCGTTTAGGTGCACAGATGGAGAACAGCCTCGACTCTCCTGAGGAGCCCAGGCAAGTTCACAGAAACGATACGAATGACATTGCACATCCCCACGATATTGGCACTCAGGATAATACGCAGTCTGCGAGGGCTCCATTCAACCGCCATCATCTGATAGATGATATGTCAGGCTCGTCCCACACCTCGCCCCAAGGCATAGACGAATCGAGACGACATGTCCAGACAACCACTGGCCATATCGCCTCGAGGAGACTTAACCAGAGCAAGCTAGCTCGGGCCGTCCCCCAGACCTCGTGGTGCTGCAGCCCCTCGGATGGAATGTGGCCTTCTGACATCACACTTCGAGGAAATTGGTCGTGCAGCACGGCAGGCCTGAGAAGCAGCTCATAATGCGCAGCACACCGGAGGGCGCTACACCGGGCGGTTGCTCGAGTGCGAATATACCATTGGAACTGCAGCCCTCGACTGTCTTGCTACGCAAGTGGCGTGATAGGCATCGTCGTCCGCTATCATTACAGCCCACCGAGCCGTCAATCAAAGCGCAGAGCAAATTACGCACCGATTTGAGATATGCAACACCCTCCCCTGCCACCATACCCTGTTGCGAGCGCAACAGGCCCTTCTTCTTGAATACAAAGCTCGATCCAATTAGGAGGCCACTTGAAACGGCCAAGATAATGCCGACAATCTGCACATGCACGATCGCATTGGTCAGAGCCTCGCATAGTTGAACCAGGACGGTGTGCCACCTTGAGGTTGCCCGGAACAGTGAGGGTGCTCGACGCCGCGGACGTTGCAGACACAGACGCGGTCGCCGAGGGGGTCGTTGAGGACATCGTCTAGGATGTCGAGGAGATTGTCGTGATGGTCGTGAACGTAGTGGCCAGGAGTGGTGGAGTAGTACAGCCGTAGAGACCCAGCCCGCAAAGCCCGCATAAGATGGCCTCACTCAGTGGCACGCAGCGGCACGCCCATGTTCCACCAGCCCGCAGCACCGGCACCGGCCGGCAACTCTCGCTGGGGGCCGGGCCGACACAGCTTGCTGCGCACCGGAAGCCTGCTTAATGCGGCATGCCGATGCCGGCCGTGCCGTCTCAGACCGGCAAGGGCGATGGTCGCGCATCCCCCGGTTTCAATGCTGCCAACGGACGACATCTATACCAGGGTAATCGGTTTGACGTCGCGACGCCTGCACGATAGTCTCAACGCCATGTTGAGGCCTCGACACGCCGAACCGCATGTGCGCCTGGTGCATCCGCTCCTGCCGTCTGACCAGTGCAGTCCGACATTGTTCGATGTTTCATCTGACCAAGTCCAGCGTTTCCTTCCAAACACATGCACAATTGACAAAGGGTGCTTTCGAGAGGGACAGCTATCTACACCACGCTGACGAACAGACTATTTGCCTAGGCTCACCTATCTATCATATGGCAGAACAGACCATCTCTTGTCCTCGCTACAGTCGCGCCCCGAACTCGTTACGAACTCTTCTGTCTCGTATGCTTTCATCTATCATCCTGACAGATAATCACGCTGTGCATCGAACGAGGGCAAACCCCGGGGCCCTCATGGTGCCCTACTTCGAGTTCCTAGCCATGCCCTATTCCAAGCACTCACGGAAACAATGCCCCTTTGTGTCAAGTGAAAGCCGCGGTCACGAATATTGCCGACGCACCGCCATAATTCCATATACTGATTACATTTCCATGTACTCGCTGCGCACCCTATCTGCGCACGTCCTCTCTATCGACGCCTTATCGGAATCTAAGACTTGGAGCTGAAGGCGATGCTGTGGCTTCTCAGAAAGACTGGAAACAGCCTTGGCGTTCACGCGCTGCCCCGGCCGCTCCCATCCCGTGCATCCGTATCTCGGCGTTTCAACCTCTGTTATCGGCGATCAAGCTTCAAGTTCGTCATAGACGCAGGGCGCTTCGTTTGCTCTGTATCTCTAGATAACTTAACTCGCCTTTTCAGGTGGCTTCCTGCCAATGACGTTGTTAGTTGTCATAAGCTTTACCTGTCGACTGTCTTCCCGTCTGCTCAAAGTTCAGGGAGAAGGTGCCTCAGCCGCCGGGACACGCACGGTCCATTAGGTACCGTTCCCAATATGAAGGCCACGCCGCTGCTCCCAGCACCTTCCAATGTCCGCAGCGCGACTTTTATAGCAACGTATCTTATTTGGTCGAGCCTTCGCGGCAATATAGGGTGCCATTTACTGTCTCCGGACCAAGGCCGTGAGCGCAGAGTCTGGTCTCGTAACGAGCCAAGGGGCGTTATAATCGTTACGTGGTATCTGATCCACTGTCGACGCTGCACTTGTCACCGTTCTCGGGATCAAACTTCGAGCTCGACGTCGCGTCCGGGTACGTTCTTGCACTCTGCACTGCCCATAGTCTTTCGAGGTTTTTCAAATTCTCCGGCGGATATGTTTTATCTTGGACCGGCGTCACGGTGCTCCATACATTGTCTTACCTTGGTGGAGAAGGTGTTTTGTCCGCGTCTGTGCCGGAAGCTTCTTGTGCAAGATTTGATGACATCCTGCGGAACTTCCAGCAAACCAACTTAATTGTCTTAATGGAGAAGGTGTCTTGTCCGACGAGTCTATGCCGGAAGTTTCTTGTGTAGATTTGGCAGCTTCCAGCGGATTATGTTTCGGACCAACTGTCTTGATGGAGAAGGTGTCATGTCCTCTACCATTTAGACGTCTCACTCCACCGTCACAGTTCAGGTGTGCATGGCAGGCACCCGTCACGATCAGAACTATTCTAGAAAATAATTGAAAAAAGCGGGCAGAAACGCCTCCGAATAACGCGTAGCTCGCAATGTGTCCAGGAGGATAGTCGTTGGCTCCGAGGTGCATATCGTCCGGGATGATCTTACGTCTTTGCTGGATTACTATCGTGTCAGGACCTCCTCCGCTCCAGCCACCATTGCAACGTGTTAGAGCTCAATTTTTCTCACTCTATGCCGGAAGTTTCTTGTGCAGGATTCGACGACTTTCAGTGGATTTATTACGCACCGAACCGAGCGCGACCTTGGATGACTGTATCACTTGCTTCCATCATTGTGGAAGAACCCAATATCGTACCCATGTTCTGCCATATGAGTATTCCAAGGCTGAAAATAATTCCTCCGTAGATTATATTTCGAAATTGCGCTTCGGCATGATTGGTCGTGCTCACATGTTCAAGACCAGCCGTACTGGTTTAAAAAAAACCCATATGTCACTCTGCCACACTCCCGTCCGCCTGTATCAACGCTCCGTATCATCTCCTACCCGGACCTTCGAGCATTCTGTTCGCCTCGGTCACTAATGCCCGATGCATTCTTGCTCAATGCAACAAGATAGCAGCACGGGCTCACATCTCCGGATGGCTGGTTCCAGGATGACCTGCACATAGCGTGCACGAAGCCATTTTGGTCGTTAATGAAGCCGCATTCTAATTACCCCGCTCCCGTTGTCACGCGCGGAATCCAGGTCCGACATGAACGTCAGGTCTTGGTTGCCTTTAGAATGCAAGACAGGTCCCTATGGGCTTACGAGTAAGCGCACACTTGTTGGCGCTTGAGCCAGGCACAAGTGCGTCGATTAGTCCTCAAGTGCGTGCTTCTATACGACGACGAGCCCCTGATAGGCCACGAAACCCTATTTGGTATGAAGGAGAGATTGTAGAATCGAAGATTATAACAATGTCATGGAAGACTGTCTGCCTTCTCCGATGTCCACCTCACACGTCGCCCGAACGTCAACATGGTCCGAGATCGGAGATGGATTCACGACATATTGGTGCCAATACAGTCGCTGTTCCCGCTTTCCTGTCGAGCATCACTTGGAACCCAGCCACGTGCTGTAGCGCAAGCGTCCCTGATATAGAATATTCCGCGCGGCGTCCTACACACGAACTTCGAATATAGCGTGCGCCCACAACCAGCATTGTGGCCACGGAGTGCGGAAATGAGCGAAATGGCCGCCCGGCTCGGGCGCTTCCAGGCGAGCTAAGTGGAAAGCCTAACGCCGCAATCTGGGGAAAGCTCTCGAGCCTTCTGTCGACTGCGTATAGTTAGGAGCCTTCTTTGCTCATTGTACCGGCTTCAGGCTGTAGGTCCTATTTCCTAAGATATCAGTCAGTTACAGCTGTTTGCTAAACTATAGGCCGGTCTGGAAAAGTTTCGGCTCAGCGGTCCTTCAAATTGTGGCGGAAAGGTATACTGCGAGCTGCAGCGAGCCTAGTACCTTGCGCATGCTTCCGTCTGAGGATATTGTGCATTTACCTGGTCTTTACGAGGAATGTTGGAATTCCAGTCTCGTGCGTACAGACCGGATTAGGTATTGCTTAGTAACCATACAGTATTTAGTTTTCGTCGCGCATTTTCCTTGTTCTTCATGCGCTTGCACGAGCTCAGCCCAAACGCAGTACACCTTGGTTTATTCGTGATCTGTGGTCCCGAGCTAGTTTTCCAACACTTTATAATCTGCCCATCATGCTAGACTTAGAAACAAGTAAGATGGTGGGGAGACCATGAATTGCGGCTAGTGTACTACTAGGTGTAGTTACTGGTTATGGCGTCTCCCGAGCGCAGCTTCCCGGAAGGCTCGGTGGCCTCCCAGGCTCGCAAGGTGTGGAGCGCCTTAGTTTCCAAAGGAACGGCGAGAAGTAGCGCTTGCCGACTCGGAAGGCAGCCAACTGTCGTAGGACGTGCAGGAGACGTGTGCCCGACGTTCTGCCCGTTAGCGATCTACGTACAGCAAAATTCGTATTGATAGGCATTGTCATGTTCATTTGATCTACGCAGATAGACAGACCTTGGCAGCCGGGGTATAGCCGAGTTCTGGGTTATGAGCAGTGGTTGACTAGTCTCCACAATGTTCCCCCGCAGCTTCTACCATCCCGCACTGTCGATGGAGTTAGCAGATGATCCAATTGCTTCCAAGCCTCGCTACATACAATGGTAGCCGCCGACGACCCGCGACGCGCAAGATGATCGGCATGTCGGCAGCTTACCTGAAAAGGCAATTGCCGACCCCACGCAGATTGTGGCCTTGCGGGAGCTCGCATCAAGGAGCCAGCATCTGCTGAACATCGACATGTCTTATGCAGTACGCTGAAGCAGCTCCGTCGCTGTCATGGGCTGTCGTCGCTGTCGGGCGCGAGGGCTGTCGGTCTTCCGGCCCCAGCGTAGGAAGCCTCCCAAAGGGTAACGTACATTACTCCAATCGCAGCTCCCGGACAGCGAATCAAGCATCGAAGAACCGCACCGCCTTCCCGTGTTCGTCGACGTCGGCGCTCGCCTCTGTGCCGCCAATCATCTTGTTCGGCATGGCCGAGCGCCCTAGGGGTGCGTCGGGGAGGGCCTCAGGCGGCCCATTCAAAGCGGCGGGGGGGCGATTGTCTTGGGCTGCCCATAACCAGGCATACTCTGGGCAATTTCGAATCTGATCGAGAGCGCGGGGTCATAGCGCAGCAGTGGCGATTGGCCGAGGGGGCGCGGGAGCACTCCGCCACTATCAGGAGGCTTCTGCGCAGCAGCGGGCTGGGCAGTGCGCGCGCCTGTGCACTCGCTGCACACACGCTGTCGCAACTTGGAGCTTGAAACGCGCTGGCCTGCCCCGATGTGCATCTCCCCGGCGTGTCCGCCTGCCTAGAACGGACACCTGTTCGCACACCGCGCTGCGCCTGGCGCCGCCCGCCCGCTGGTGCAGGCAGTCAGCCGCAGCAGCGTCCCGTCTTATGCACAGTGCCGGTGCTGAATATAAACTGTGGGTAAGGAATCGCCCCGTGGACGTCTCCGCTGTTCTGCTGACCCGCCGCCCCCCTCCCCATTCACTCCCCCGAAAACATGCGACCCACGCTCGCGCTCCCCCTCCTCGGGCTCTGTACCCTAGCCCTCGCAGACCGCCGCGGCCGTGGCGGCGGTGACGATGTGTGTATCTTTCCTTCTGTGGTCCGCGCAGGGTTTGCTGATTTTCGCGAAGAATGATGGTGATGACAACTCCAGTTCTGTGGGCCCTTCTGCGTCTGGGTCACTCGCGCCATCGCCATCTTCGTCCGCCTCTTCAAATAGCACCTCGTCAAGTAGCGGCAACTCTACACTGACTGGCGACACAGTATGCACAGGCCTCATGTGCATAACTGGTGTCGTCAATGGCTCTACGACCGAATGTCAGTCATTCGGCCCTCTGCTTCCCTACGCGCGCTGACCACCAGTGCCACACAGACACGCTGCAAAGTCAAGACGCAGCAACCCTCGGCTGGATGGCCATGTGTGTTCCGCCCTCTCCAGCCTTGCACACTCAGCTGAACGTTATTCACGTGTAGGGGCTTCGGCACGCAGATGGCAGATAGCCCAATGGTCATCATGTGGGGCAACTCAGACGGCTCGATAACGATCTCGCAGCGACAGGCCCCCGCGGAGGTGATGCCGACGCTCGTCTCGAACCCGCCGCGCGTCGCCACCCCGATGCCGTCTCTGAGCTCGCTGACCGGCTCCAACCCCAAATTCGTCTACACAATCGCCGTACGTGCACCCGCTCCCCGGCGTATGCATCTGAAATCTTACCGAAGTATCTTGTCGCGCAGACTAACACCACGGGCGAGACGGACATCATCTGGGCGTTCGGGAATGTCAACCCGGACAACTCTGCGCAGGATGCGACGCTGCAGCAGCATCTGAGCTCAGGGCCGACGTCGCTGGACCTCTCCAAATCTTTATCGCCGTCCTCCGGCGGAAACAGCACAAATTCAGCCACTCCTACCGTCCCAGCGGGCAGTGCGTCCATCCCGCTGCTGCCCTACCAGAAGTACATCGTAGCGCACGCGATCCTGTGCGTGGTCGGATTCCTGGGATTCCTCCCGCTCGGTGCCATCCTGGCGCGCTGGGCACGGACGTTCACGTCCGTGTGGTTCCAGGGGCACTGGGTCGTGCAATTCCTGTTCGGTACGTCTCCACGTGTGTATGTTCCGGGACGGACGCTCACAGGGACCTCGCAGCCCTTCCTGTTATTGTGGCCGGCGTGGCCCTTGGCATCGCGGCAGTGGCAAAGGAAGGCGTCCCGCACGTCGACGACGACCACAAGCGGTGGGGCATCGCGCTCTTCGTCCTCTACTTCGTGCAGATCACCCTCGGCGCCGTCGTGCACTCCATCAAGCCGAGCTCGTGGACCGTCGAGCGCAAGCGCCCCCTCCAGAATTACTTCCACGCGCTGCTCGGCCTGCTCATCATCGGGATCGCCTTCTACCAGGTACGCGCTGCGCACAGGGCCCGCGCATGTACGCCTGGTGCTGACTAGCTGTGTCCCGCTTGGCAGGTCCGCACTGGATTCAGGACGGAGTGGGTCACGGCGACCGGGCGCACCCCGATTCCCAACGCTGCGAACATCGTGTGGATCGTCTGGGTCGTGGTGCGTATTTGGCTGCTGCGCGATCATCGCCTCTGTGGCTGACCATGGCAACTATTCTAGCTCATCCCGGTGCTCTACTTTGGCGGCCTTGCGTTCCTGCCGAGACAATTCAAGCAGGAACACTATGCGAAGCCCGAGCCTGTCCCCTCGACGGATGCGGATGCCGACCGATACTGAAATGCCTCGCTTCGTTGGTCGCTTGAGGTTTGAACGCACCATGGTGGTATAGAAGTTATTGTAGAAATCAATTACATTCCTTCGTCGGACGCTTCGCTTCGAACAATCGCACAGCCTCCGATTCTAGTATAGCGCTCTGCGTCCCCCCCCTCTTATACTGTAGTCCCCTACTGCATCCCTTAGATTCCCAGCATCCTCCCAATTCGTATACATTTGCAATTTCCTGCGACACATAATGCACGATTTCCCATTGGACGCGCGGAGGTCGTGAGTGCGATGAGTAAATGCCTGGCTGCATCGCCTCCCGTCGCAGCAGCTGCGGACAAGAACCGTGCCCCGTCTGTTCTTGGTGTCTCCGCAGCTCAAGGAGTCTCCACGATCGATCGATCTGGATACGGCTATCTAAGCACCACTTACCCGGTAACTTGGACGGTCCGCTGTGGAGGAGCATAGACTTGCATGGGAGCACATACGCAATCCGTCTGAGCTTTAGCCTGCATAGTATGATGCTCTATGAACATATGAGGCGTAACTGTGGCGGCATGGTCTTGCCTTCAAGTCCAGGACTATGAAGTAATTCAAACGAGTGGACTCGTCTTGAAACCGACATCACTGGTTGTGCACAAGAAAGCACAATCCTGACGTCCGGGCCCCCGGGGTGAGGAAGCGGAGGATACAATTTACTGTATCCAGCAGCAAGAACGGGGAAGCAACACGGTTCAGATCCTCAGTGATACATAGACCGTATCATAGACGCGTCCTAAGCACGTGATGAGAATACAGCAGGTGACCCTGCCCGATGTTTTCGGGGTTCCTTGGTTTGTCTGTCGCTGTACCAGGTTGAACGTCTTCTGCCACTATCTACCATCGCAACAGAGCTTTTACTGTCACTTGTGCTTGACAAGTTCACGATGAGCCCCCGCGCTCACTGACTAGTTAGTGGTGGTGTTGAGAGGGCTCCTAGTATCCCAAGTTATCCATACAGATACTTCTCAGCGGTCGCATATTCAGAGGTTCCAGCTCCTCTCACTACTAGCAGTGCAGAGTTGCTGCGCTCTTGCTCTACAACATGTGTGCTCTCATGACTGTCTGTCCTTTTTTTCTCATTCATCATTCTGCTATGCAGCACTATCTCACAGGGAACGCCAGGCAGCGATGCGAGACATCCAAGTTCTCCACTCCGCAGCTGACGAATCCTGGCCACTCTACTGGACGACTGACCAGCGGGTACTGAGTGCACGAAGATCCCGTACGGTGTCGTGACTCTTTCTCACATCACATTTTCAGAACATTTTTGGAGGATTGCCGCAGTGGGCACCCGATGAGCATGCCGGCCGGATGCTCGACATGTCATCTGAGGCTTTCTGAGCCAGGGTTCACACAAAATGGCGTACGGGCTGCACGCACATTCTCGCACACTCAGGTAGAAATGCCCTTCTCCAGTGCGGGAGGACGCGTGTTTTCCACGATGCGTCGCTCTCTCGCACGGCCGCCTACTTGACGGACTTCTCTTTCGCATACCGCAGCCATGTTGAGAAAGCCTCTCTTGTGCCATTTTCATGCCGGGCGAGGGCAACTTTCTCTATTAATGGACCCTATAAAGGCTGCTCATAATGCGACCGGCAAACACAGCCATCCCTCGGCGCACTCGTCACCGCTTCAGCTCCTGGTGAGTGTCGCTCACTATATTTCAAAGTCCACTGACCTTATCGCGGCGCAGACACCTTCATCCACTTCACAACTTCTCTGTAGTCATGGTTCACATTCCATTGATTGGTTTCGAAAAGACCATCGTGCCGCACGCCATTTGCTGCGTCATAGGATTCCTGGGTCTCCTCCCGGCCGGCGCAATCACCGCACGGTACACGCGTAGCGTCACACCCTTATGGTTCCGCGCGCACTGGCTGATCCAAGCCGTGCTCGGTATGTTTTTTTGTATCCCAGAGCGACGGCAGGGACATTGACCTGCGACGCCAGCTGGCCCGATCATCATCGCGGGCGTGTCGCTCGGCGCACATGCCGTGAAACAGTCAGGGACGCCGCCCCTTGCTGACACCCACAAGAAGCTCGGCATTGCGCTCTTCGTCCTGTATCTCGCACAGGTCGCGGGGGGGCTCTTCGTTCATTTCGTCAAGGTCCGGACCTTCACGATCATCGGCCGATCCCTGCAGAACTACCTTCATGCGTTCATGGGCCTCTTGATCATTGCTCTTGCATTCTACCAGGTACGTACTGCGTTTTATAGGGTGCTCCCCTGATCGTCGTTCATGACATGCGCTGCAGGCGCGCCTGGGCTTTAGGGTTGAGTGGATTACTCAGACCGGCAGAACAGACATTAATCTGCACGCGGCCGAGGTCGTGTGGATCGTATGGGTCATCGTGAGTGTCATCACATATACGTCCAAGGACTAATTGAGTCTTTATTGATGCTGTGGTATAGATCATCCCTGTGATCTACTTCACCGGTCTCCTCCTGCTTCGTCGTCAATACATGCAGGAGCGCGCTGCCCTTGACAAGTCCCAGCCTATTCCCGACGCCGAGAACAAGGTGGAGGCTACCAATGGCCATTGATAACACTATCTGTAGGGATCTCCACTGTCTCCTTCTGGGACAATAGTGTTCACCTGATGAATGCCTTCTTTCTTCGCTTTCATGAACTAGATGACATTTTGCGCGTTTCACGCCACAGCTGTACTACTACACTCATACCCCAGTAATGATGATGCGACGCTATGATCACCATTTATTTCAACCATCTAGACAGCGCTTGGTATGCAACATGCAACAATTAACAGCGATTTAACAGCGTCCAATGCACAGGTAAACGATGCGAGGATATACACTAAGACACAACGAATGTGAAAACACGATAAATACTCCGAAAACACTACAGTTCTGCACAACAGCGGTGGGACAAAACCGCAACGTATCATGCATCATGGGCGATACAATGCCTTTCGCGCCTCCTCGCTCGCTTTCTGCGCCTTTACGATCGACGACCTGACCGGTGCCTTCGCGATTGATCCCGCTGTCCTAGGTCCGCCCCCGTTTGCAGCGTTCGCAGCATTCACCACCGCCATCGCACGGAGGCCGCCCCCACTCTTGCGTGGCGCGCGTCGCACTGCGCTCGTGCCCGACGTCGCGTTCGTTGCGGCCTGCAACGGCAGGGACGCGGCCGATGCGGTACGTGTGAGCCGCTCGCGATCGGAGCGCTTGATGAACGGACTCGGGAGGTTCTCCTCGTCGGACAAGTCATAATCAGGAGGGGACTGCGAGATTGTTGGTGCCGTGGCCGGCACGGGAGGCGCCGCGTGGAAGACGGAGGAAGAGGATGAGACAGTGATGGTTGCGGCGCGGGTGAACTTCCGTGGCGGATCTGCGCGTGGTGGTTCTGATCGCGATGGTTCTGAACTTGCAGTCTCCAGAAGCGGACGCGACGATGACGCACGTATCGAAGGCCTCCGGAGCCGCGTCGGTCGTTGCACGATCGCTGCGCCCTGCGACTGCTGCGTTGGCGTGCTATCTAAATCTGTCTCATCCCGTTCGCGCTTCATAGACAACCGGCGGGTCTGCTCTTCGGAGATAGTCTCGTCGGGCTCGCCGTCACTCTCTGCCTCGGAGTCGAAATCAAAGATCTTGGCAAAGTTCAGGCCCACTTTGGGCGTGTTGATAAAGAGCTTTGCAAGCTCGGCGGGGGTAGGCGTTGCCACAGGTTCCCCGGTGGCGGTCAGGATGACGCCTTTCATTGCAGAGGGTGCTTCCGAAGGCCCAGTCGACTTCGAAGACAATGGGGTTTGGAAGACAGGCGGCTTGACCGCTCGAGTAACGCGCGGATGTTCTGGTGATTCGACTAGGCGGTTCAGTGGCGCGAGGATATTCCGCACCTCCTCACTCGCCTTCGAGACTGCGGACAACATGAGTCTCCATCCGGATAACTGTGACTGCACGCTTACTCTTCTTCTCTGTGCCCGCCGCCTCCAGCGCGGCCATCTTCCTCTCCACCTCCACACGCATCCCATCGAGGGTTTGACGCTCACGCTCAAGCTCCTCCGCGCGCTGCTGGACCCACTCCATGCGCTCCTCAACCGCGCGGCTCATTGCTTCGCGCGTCTTGCGCTCCCACTCTGCCCACATCCTTGCGATCTCCTCCTCGCGCGCACGCACCGCCTCCATGATTTCCTCTTCGCGGCGTGCCATCCGCGCGGCGACCTCAGTCTCCTGCTTTAGCACCATCGCACGTAGCTCCTCGTCGCGTCGCGCGACCGCATCGCGGACCCGCTGGTGCAACGTCGCTTCGGCGGTAGCGACGATAGCACGCAGCGACGCAAGCTCTTCATTCTTCTGCCCAACAATTGTCGCGATCTGCTTCTCCTTCTCGGCAGCAGCGGCTTCGCGTGCGAGCAGATCGCGTTCCTTTGCAACCAGTGTTGCCTTGTGGCTCTTGACCGTGTTCAGCCTAGCAAGAGACAATAAGAAATCGAGAAATCGTGGCGACAGCAGACTAACATCTTCTGCGTCTCACCGACTTTCAGCGCAAAGTCAATACGCTCGTGTTGAAGCAATTGAGCTGCCGACGGCCGCATTGCGGGCTTCACAAGCGTTCAGATAGGTCAACACGTACCACACAACGGGCACTTACGTTGAGGTTCAGCATTGCCTTAACGACAGATGTTAGTGAGTGGCTGTAGCCTTTGGGTAATGGGGGTATTCGACCATTCCTATGGTCCTCAGCTGTTGAAACAGGTGCTCATACCCACGTTGAGAACACGCAGCACCCACCTGATGAGGATGCTCAGTTCTGCATGAGTTTTTGCTTCGTGGAATGGCGGCTTGAGGGCGCAAAGCTCGTAGATAAGGCACCCGAGGGACCAGATGTCCGACTTCGAGTCATATGCCTTCTCTTGCATAAGCTCGGGCGACATGTAGTACGGGGTCTGACTCGCGGTTTAGCACTCATCCAAAATGATGGAACTCGGGATGCGTACGCCAACATAGGTATTAGCGAAGCTCGCCTGGGCCAGCGCTTTCGATAGGCCGAAGTCTCCTAGCTTGACGGTGTTGCTCTCGTCGAGGAACACTACAATCCCCGTGAGCAGAGCCACAATATGTGACAGATAACTGACCATTGTCCGGTTTCAAATCTCTATGCAAAATCTGCGCCCGCCGCTCCTTACCATCTCCCTCAGTGCTGCTCGTTCGGCCAGGATTGTTTGGATGATGGCAATGGTTAAGTGCGAGTAAGAGCTGCATAAAGTAGTTCCAGACGGTGTCTTCGGGTATTGGTCGATTGTGTCGCTGAGCGTGCTTGATAATGGTCGAGAGGTCTCCACCCCCGCAGTACTCCATGACGATGTAGAGAATACCGGCATCGCGGTCGACGAAACGGTCGTGATAGCGGACAATGTGCTCATGATGTAGGTCCTTCAGGATATTCCTGCGAGATAAATTCAATCAGTCTCTGAATTCGTGCCATGTTGTCGCAGGGGCAGGACCTGAGCCCGCCAATCGCCTGAAGGACTAAAGTTGGGTGGTCCTGTGTTTTAGGGTCTGGGAATTAGGTAGCACCAGCAAATATCCGCGTACGAGGACAGTTCGACAAACTGGTCTGAACGAGCCTCGAGACCTCGCTACGTCTAAGGCCCTTGCGTCCGCCACAGCCCGACCATTGAAAGCAAGCGCCTCGGACGCCAGCTGTCCAGGACACGGAATCCGAGCCTCGTCAATCAAGTCTTGTAGCAGTAAAATGCTTCTCCGGATCCCTCGTCTGGTCAACAGATACTCTATCGTTTACATATCTTCCAAGACTCGCCACAGAACGCCGTTCGTCTTTTCCCGGGCGTTCTGGAACACCGGCTGTGTACCAGCAAAGTTGTCCCGCCCCCTTGAGCCAACCACATCCCAGCAATGTGTGAACCTCAGAGAGACGGAAAACGTGTCACCACTGATCGCACAGGGCCGAACGTCCGCCAGTCCTGCCATTCCGCCAGGTGGCTCCACACGAATCATAGGAACTCGGGCAAAGTCGAGGCCACTCACACTTCGGCCACAATCTGCTTCCTATCTCGCTCACTCATCCTCTCGAAGTTGAGCTCTTTTCGCGCGAAAATCTGCGAGGCAAGGGCGTCATAGGATCGTGTTCGTCTATGAAGACCACAGGTAGCGACTGACTTGGCCGTCCGCCTTCCGGCGCACTTTGCGTATGATTCCAAAAGAGCCATTCCCAATAACATCAAGAGGTTCGTAGAGGTCTGGAGAGGCCATGGTTGAGGAAGAAAGATGACGGACGAGGAGATTGTGGAGACTGAAATTGACGACCTGTTCGGATGTTCGGACTCGAACCGTTTCGACGCGTTGAGTCACGTGACCGCGCCGGTCGCTGCAACTGCCAGAGTCTTTTTTTTTTTTTTTTTTTAAAGTCTACACATTTGTATACCGCGTACAACACAGGCACAGCTGCGGTCCTATCTATCCGATAGAGTTTTGGAGGAATGACCATTTGCGGGTTCTCATCGACACCGGCGCAGCGCCCCGGTGAGACCTACACCTCCTCGCCGTGCGCGCCGTCAAACGCAGCCACAGCCGCTTCGCGCTCTCCAGCGCTCGCTTCCTCCCACACGCGCGCACGGCGCACTAGTCGGTACAGACTCGTCAGATAGGGGCCGTCTGAAACCCCGCGATCAATCTCGTCCTGCGCCTTCGCCTGATAGTCAGCGAATTCGAAGGTTGCCGCCAACGGGTTCATTCGCAAGAACCATAGCACGTCCGCAAACGGGTCC
>KV722448.1:0-91645 GCA_001687445.1 Obba rivulosa
ATTTACATGCCGTACACGAGAACGAGCAGGTCATTGTGTACTTAAATAATACTGAAGGCTCCTTAATTATAGCAATTGATCACGTCACACCCTGCCATTGTATTGCTATAAACAGTCAATGTCACTTCACAAATAGACGGTCTAACAGAGGGGATTGGAGGCTGGAGAACCCGATCTTGTCTGGAACTGTTTCTAACTATTTTTTGGAGCCCTGCGGGGCCTCAAAGTTTCATTGCCATGGACAAAAGACCGAATTTCTTAGGTTATCACAGGTCACATGCGGCTAATTGCTATGCGTCCGACCAATTGCTAAGGTCACGCCATCACACCCCATTGCTATAATTAAGGAGCCTTCAGTAATTAGGACTCGGGCAAACTTCCCTATGAGTAATGTCCGGATTTTAGCATATTTGAGGCCAAACCAGATCCTTGGCAGATTCTGTCGTAGAACCACGCCCCTACGCTTCGTTCGGGAGAGGAAAGCACATTAAAAACAAGTCTGCACAAGTGCGCCAAGAGGCGAAGATTTGAAGGAGTCAGAACACCCCGGAGCGTGCCCCTGTTGCCTGCAATGGAAACGTCGATGCCTTCTGGTTAGCGCCCTAAAAACGGCGGCAGAAAAATGAAAACTTGCGTGAACTTGCTCGGCTTGGCAGGCTCGGACAAAACAACTAGCGCACCACGAGGGTCGAACTCGTAGCCTTCAGATCACCCGCTAGTAAGAGCCTGACGCTCTATCCGATTGAGCTAGACGGACGATTCGTGATATGTCGTCAGTACAGTGCTGTGGGGCAAGGAAAATGGAAGAAGCGGCAACCAGAGAGATTGGCTTGACAAAAAAAACTTACTGGCCTAATAGAATATCATTTTCTTACAAATTCTATGATAGCTTACTACAGCAATGGAAGCCAGCGAGATTAATGGCCGGCAAAAAACTTCAGGGTGCGGCATGCCGAATTTCAGAAGCGCGCACTTGCCTAATTTGAGAACCGCGGCGGTCGGCAGTGTCCTTCGGAGGCGGGTGAAAGGTACTTACATACCTGTGTACGCCGTTCCGCACAGTCTGGCAAAACAACTAGCCCACCGCGAGGGTCGAACTCGCAGCCTTCAGATCACCCCGCCTGTCGAACACAACGTCGAATGGACAGTAAGAGTCTGACGCTCTATCCGATTGAGCTAGGCGGGCGCGTCTGAGTAGCTTCCGCCACCGCCTACGGCGCGCCGCCGGCCCGACGGGATTGCGCCATATTGGAAGCGGTGAAGTCGAGGCCCACTGGACTCCTCTGGAGGGGTCGATAGGTCGGTGCATCCACGTCGAAGTTGCCACTGCTCGCTTCAGCAAAGGAAGACAAAACATGTGCCGAGCGTTTGAGCGGCGAGAAGTGTCGAAGGTTGATAAGGGAGGTGGGATTCAACGCGCGACAAGTAGATTTTAGTAGCCAGTGGCGACGAACTTTGTATCTTTTGCATTTATAAAGAACATGCTTGCTTCTCGAACCAGGCTGCATTCAAGAAGTGAACGAAAAGGTGAAGCGTTAGCCAAACAAACTCTTGCTGAGGTCATGTGCAGACCCTCGCGCTCGAGATCAGAGATAAAGCCTGGGAACGAAGCCTTATCAAGCGGTGCGCTGAAACTCCGAGAAGGGCATTCATTAGCACCATCGGTGGTAACTACTCGCCTACAATGTGCCGTGGTCGCCGATACTGTGTTGAAGGTTCCCTGACGAGGAAGACGTCTCTGCCACTCTTTGCGCCGAGAAGCTGATTCGCAACTATACGGCAGTTTACAAGCTGAAATCCTGTGCGTCGCACGAAACGTGCCTGCGTTCCATTTCGGAAATAACCATATCCACGGCCACGAGTTGAGAGAAGCGCCAACATGAACGCCGAGATCGTTGCCACCGTCAGATTTCGAGCTTGGCTGTGATAGCAAGTCGGCGCCGAGTTGCCAAAAGGACCGCGGTGAGGCCATGCCACACGTGAACTCAGTGTCAAAGGGGCCGCCCCGGCTTGCCTGAATTTCACAGCACGGGATGTTGGCTACTCTCGCATGTGAGCGAAAAGCAGGAATAGGCAGTAGTGACGAAGGGTGGACGGAGCCTTTTGAGTCAAGATGAAATTGAGGAGCTGACCCACGAGATCGAAGGAGGTATGTACCTAGGAGAATTTACACGGGGGAAGTTGGTGGGAGGATGTACCTGATGATGACATCGTGCTCGGTGCCGTGCATAGCCTTTGACATTGCCTCCCAAAGCATGGTGCAGTGGTAAAGATGCAGTTTGCGAGGAGCGACGGGGTTGTTCGACGAGGAGGCACATGAGCTGCCTAGCTGGCATTCGCCGTGCCCAGGGATCGTCTGGGGTGGATATGCTTGGCTACGTCAATGATCGACTGCAGCGTTGGAACAAGATCGGAGGGCAGCTTGCCCCGAGATGTCCTCGCGAGAGATTATGACACTGGAGGGGAACCACTGACATAGCGTGCCCCAAGACACGTCCTCAACCTCGTCGGACCGGGTTTCTGCGATGCCCATGCAAGACAAGCTGCTCCGCCCCCGCGGGACCCCGACAGCTGCGTCCGCGCCGACTCGCACTGCAGAGCGCGTTGTGTGCGCAGCCTGGGTGCCGTGTGCATGCTGATGTGAAGCTGTGTGTGATTGTTGCGGCGCAGGAGGAGCACGGCCGGCTGCACCAACGGCGGCCAGTGGGCGCTAGAGGGGTGGCTGGGGGCAGCAGTGCTCGGTGAACGTCATCGAGATCCGCCTGCGGAAGGTGCTCAATAGCTGGACCTCGCTTCGCCCGTACTCCTGTTTATACTCCCCTTCACGCCACGTTCATTTCTACGCCTTGCATTCTACCTCTTCTCCCCGTTGTCCGCCATGGCGACCGTCAACGGGAACGCGCCCCACCCCGACCCACACGCTCAGCTCAACGGCGTCCTCGAAGGTGACGCCGCAAAGAACCGGGTGGCCGTCCACACATTTGACCCCGACGCATCCCCCGAGCAAAAGGCCGCTGCTGCAGGCAAGGGCAAAGAAAAACTCAAGAGAGCCAAGGACGATGCTGGCCCCAGCGGGAGAGGTGCGCACCCCGTCACGTACGGCGGCCGAATCGCGTCTTACGCATCGTTCGTCCCAGAGGTCGCTGTCGACACTGGCAACAGTAATGTCATACCTACAATCACCGTACATGATGTGGACAAGGCCGCAGACAGCACGAGTCCCGTATCTCCTGCAGCTCCGTCGCCTGCGTCATCCGGGGAGGCCAGCGTGCCTGGTGCAATACCGGCTGGCCCTGCGCCCGCCATCCCAGACTGGTACAAGGTTGGCTGGCAAGCGGTCGCGGAAGCAGGCACACCCATCATCTCGGAAGGCGAAGAGAAGGAAATGTCCACTCTGGCCCAGTTCGTGAATGAGCAGTACTATGGTGACTGGTATCATAATGCGGCCCTCATCGTAGCAGTGAGTATACTCACCTGCTGCAATGCCCCCTGTTGCTCATCTCGCGCAGGCTGTCGTAATTGCACACTTCTTTACACGTTTCAACTTCGGCTGGGGCTGGCTCTTCCTTCTGCTGGCCTTCTGCAACACATATTACACGACCTCCTTGCGGCGCTTCCGGCAACGCGCGCGCGACGACATCCAGCGTGAACTCGTCAAGACGGGTTTGGAAACCGAGTCCGAGTCTGCGGACTGGATGAACAACTTCTTGGACCGATTCTGGCTCATTTACGAACCTGTGCTCTCCCAGACGATCATCGCGTCTGTAGACCAGGTCCTTTCTACGAATTGCCCTACGTTTTTGGACTCGCTTCGCCTCACGACATTCACGCTTGGCACGAAGGCGCCGCACATCGACCGCGTGAAGACATCTCCGCGTACTGCGGATGACATCGTCTTGATGGATTGGAGCATCTCGTTCACGCCGAACGACACCTCTGATATGACTGAGCGTCAGAAGAAGGACAAAGTTAACCCCAAGATCGTGTTGTCTGTGCGTGTAGGCAAAGGCGTTGCGAGCGCGACGATGCCTATCCTGCTCGAGGACATTACCTTCTCGGGGCACATGCGTATACGTCTGAAGCTCATGACTACGTTCCCGCACATCCAACTCGTGGACATCTCCTTCCTCGAGAAGCCGGTGATTGACTACGTCTTGAAGCCTATCGGTGGCGAAACTTTTGGATTTGATATCGGATATGTGAGCAGCCAGAAATGACCTACATTTCCCTCGCTGATCGGCCTATTCAGATCCCTGGTCTGTCGGCCTTCATTCGTGATATGGTGCATGCTACTTTGGGTCCCATGATGTACGACCCGAATGTCTTCACCCTCAACCTTGAGCAAATGCTGTCCGGAGAGCCGCTGGATGCTGCTATAGGTGTGTTGCAGATCACCGTGCATTCTGCTAGAAACATCAAGGGTGTCAAGATCGGAGGTGGAACCCCTGACCCGTATGTCAGTATCAGCATCAACGACCGGGAGGAGCTGGCGCGCACGAAGTACAAGCACAACACGTACGTCAATTCTTGATACTCTTTTCGCGTTATTACGGCTGAATACCCTTCTTCAGGGTGAACCCGAGCTGGTCGGAAACGAAGTTCATTCTTGTCAACACACTCACAGAGTCTTTGATTCTCTCTCTTTTCGATTACAATGATCATCGTAAGAACACGCTTCTAGGCAGCGCCTCGTTCGATATGTCCAAGTTGCGCGAGGATGCGACGCAGGAGGGCATCGAAGCTCCCATTCTGAAGGACGGAAAGGAGCGCGGCACGCTTCGCTTCGATGTGACGTACTACCCTGTCCTCAAGCCGGAGGTTGATGCTGGTGGAAAAGAGGAGCTGCCGGAGTCAAGTAAGGAGCTCACCCTCGGAAGCGATCATTCCTTCTAATACCCTTTGCAGAGGTCGGCATCGTGCGCATGACGCTCCACCAAGCGAAGGACCTGGACCACACCAAGTCGATGTCGAATGACCTCAACCCTTTTGCAAAGGTATACGTCGGCGGTTCGCCGCACGCGATCCACGCATGCCAGCGCGTCAAGCACACGAACAACCCTGTCTGGGAGTCGAGTACCGAGTTCCTCTGCTCAGACCGCAGCGCGTCCGTCATCACCGTCAAGGTCATCGACGACCGCGACTTCCTCAAGGACCCCGTCATCGGGTACATGAGCATCCGCCTCGAGGATCTCTTCCACGCGAAGCAAGAGGCTGGTCGCGACTGGTGGCCGCTCAGCGGATGCCGCAGCGGGCGCATGCGCCTCAGCGCGGAATGGAAGCCGCTCAACATGGCAGGCAGCCTCCACGGCGCAGACCAGTACGTCCCCCCGATCGGTGTTGTCCGGCTGTGGTTGCAGAAGGCGACGGACGTCAAGTAAGTGCTGGCTACTGGCGACTGACCATGATCTGAAACCTGATGTGTGCCCGCCCGCAGGAATGTGGAGGCGACGCTGGGGGGCAAGGTGCGTTGGATGGCTGCGTGGACGTGGCCTGTACTTATATATCCTGTGCAGAGCGACCCGTACGTGCGAGTGCAGATCAACAACATTACGCATGGCCGCACGGAAGTGGTCAATAACAGTCAGTGTCGCTTGTCTTCCGTGTCTCCCTGTCTTCTTATATGACCGTGCGACAGACCTGAACCCCCAATGGGACCAGATTTTGTACATCCCTGGTAAGTTTGACGAGCGTTACGAAATAACGTCCATGTATCTAATTGCCCTTTTTAGTTCACTCTCTGAAGGAGGTGCGTACCTCATCGCTGTTCTGTCGTTTACCGTTCCTCTTGTGACACCGCGCCGCAGACAATGATGCTCGAGTGTATGGACTACCAGCATCTGACCAAGGTGATTAGACCATATATGGTAATTTCCGTGCATGACACTGACGTGCAAGCAGGACCGCTCGCTCGGGTACGTGGACCTGAAGGTCTCTGACCTCGCGCAGCCCTCGGACGGCGGCGAGTTCCCGTACGCCTCCACAGGCAAAAAGGCCGCAGCGGACCCGCTGCGCCTCAGCGCGAACAATTACAAGGGCCATCTGCACTACGAGGCGGAGTTCGTGCCGGCGCTTCCGTTCAAGTTCAAGGAGTTCTCCACCCACGGAAACGAGCTCCAGCATGCGGTCGAGAACAGCGGCGAGGACGACGGAGATACGGTCTACGACGACGCGTCCTCGGTATCGTCGAGGCATGATAATGGAGCCTTTGCCGGCATCACGGTCTCGGAGCCGCTCGGCGAGGACGAGAAGGCACCGGAGAAATCGCCGGAGCGTCCACCGGCCCCGGCACAGGGCAACGGCCACAAGAGGACGGGCTCGGATGTGACTGCCGAGACAGCGTTCAGCACTGCGGAGTCGATGGGCACGACGGCTGTGAACGGCGCGAATACGCAGTCGGAAGAGAGGCGTTTGGAGCAAGCTGACATTGAGCTGAGCAAGGAGGAGCTGCTCAAGCATCGTAAGTGTTGCTCGCCTCGCCCACCTGAGCCAATTTCTCAATGTTTGGCAGAGTCTGGCGTTATCGCTGTCAACGTGATCTCAGGACAGCTCCAGAAGAAGGCCCGCTTGGAGGTCCTCCTGGATGATGCCTACTGGCCTGCGTTCAGCACCATCCGGCCACGCAGCACCAAGGCGCGCTGGGGCTACATCGGCGAAGGCTTCATCAAGGAGCTCGACTTTGGTCGTGTCTGGTTGAGGCTTAATGAGGCGGATGAGGGTGATAAGGACGACATCATTGCCGAGTGGCGGGGCGACGCGAAGGTATTCTTGCAGCAAGCGCTGGTGAGTGTCTCTTCACTCCTAGATGTCAGGCGATTGTTGAATGGGTGCATCAGGATGGCCCGACCAAATATACCCTGCTCCACAAAGAGGACGAGGACAAAAAGTCAGAGGTTGAGGTAGAAGCGCGTTATATCCCTGTACCCATCAAGCTGGAGCCTAGAGAGAGCATCAACAGTTCGTAGATCTGTCTCCTTCGCAATTACTCGTCTCACAAGCGGAATCACATTTAGATCAGGGTGTTCTTCGCGTCGATCTCCTTGACGGCGCAGAGATCCGGGGCGTTGACCGGGGAGGTGTGTTCGCTTTCTACGCTTCACAACTTCACCTCGCCTATTTGCTGATCGTCACATCTAGGTAAATCCGATCCATTCGTCGTCTTCCAGCTCAACGGGCAGAAGGTGTACAAGTCCCAGACGAAGAAGAAGACTCTCAGTCCTGAGTGGAACGAGAACTTCCTCGTTCAAGTGGTATGTTTAAACCAGAACAGTATTTGCGCCCATCTGATACATCCTACCAGCCATCTCGTGTTGGTGCCGACTTCACTCTGGAGGTGTTTGATTGGAACCAGATCGAGCAGGCCAAGAGTCTCGGTTCAGGCAGCATCGATCTCAGCGATCTTGAGCCTTTCCAGGCTGCCGAGCGGAGCATCCCCTTGTCTCATGCTAAACATGGTGAGAAGGGTAGTGTGCGGGTGCGCCTGCTCTTCCAGCCTGAGATCATCGTCAAGACGCGCAAGAACACGTCGACGTTCTCTACCGCGGGCCGTGCGATGACGCAGATCGGACATCTACCCGTAGGTGCAGGGAAGGGCGTTATCCAGGGCGTGACCGGAGTCTTTAAGAAGGAGAAGGATTTCGCGAGGGGCCCATCGCCGGATCTGAGTGACGATGACAAGACGCCCACCGTATCCAGCCTCCCGTCAGGCCAGGCATCGGAGCCTATAGGTGCTACTGGCGCGCAAGCCGCTGACGGCATGTTCGCGGCCATGAACGGCTCTGCGGCGCAACAAGCCCTGAGCAGCGAGCCGGGGACATTACGGGTGACGGTGTTGGATGCAAAAGACTTGTCGACGTCGGACACCAAACCGTATGTCGTGCTACGCGTCGGGGATAAAGAGTGTAAGACCAAGAGCGTTTCGAAGACGGCTGCACCAGAATGGTATGTTGATCACTTCGTTCTTGAGTGAACTGTAACTGACATTACTCCAGGAACGAGACGTTCGCTTTCTCTGCGGCACCGGGTGCACAGCCTAAGTTGTATGCGTGGATCTTTGACCATAAGACGCTGGGCAAGGATAAGCAGCTTGGTTCCGCTGAGATCGACGTATGTTGTCTCCTCTCGAGTTGATATGCGCCGTACTCACCATCTCTGTAGCTGTGGCGGCACCTGCAACCGGGCAGCGGAGTGAACACGGCTGAGGTGCTGACTGAGCTGCGCGAAGGACAAGGGCTCCTGCGGTTCCAGATGGAGTTCGACCCTAACACCCTAACACGCTCAAAGTCGCGGTCATCCTTCCAGTCCGGTGATGTATCACCGCCCAAGGCACCGACATCACCTTCGAGATTCAGCTTGAGTCGGCGGAAAGGGGCAGATAGCGATGACTGAAGGCCTTCTGGACAAGTTTTCATATCTAACTACCCTACAATCGCAGTACCTCATTAGGATATACAAGAGCCGGGAATGGGACGGTGGTAATATTCACAATCGCATTGTTTGCTAGCATCTTCATGTATTATCGGACTATCCAACACATTCTTATCCATCTCAAGATTCAGCTGGATGTCTTCCATCAAGTGGCCAGAGCCAGGCCAGAGATTACTGTACATGTTACACATCCTTACAGTGATGTCCAACATCACCGCGGTCCCCGAACACTACGTCGGAGCTGTCTACCTAACTCCACAGGTTCGCTCTCTACGGGATCCCGCTTTAGGACTCTATGGAAGCTATCAGCAAACCGCTCGAATATAGAAGGTCCCGATGTCTGACTGACCTCTTTTTCTTCTTCACTGTCTCCACTTCACCTGGAAGTGGAACATATTCGACATCGGGTCCGCCGTTCTTGACAGCGTCCTTGCGAGCCTTCTTGTTCGGAACAATCACGGTCGAGTCTCGCCCGCTCTCCTCGAGCGACATTTCCTCTAGGTGATGCTCGAGTGAAGCTAGACGTTGTGATGCGTTCCGGAGTGGCCGTGGTTTTGCCTGTGCCCTACCAGCACGCACATCCGCTTCGAATATGGGCGAAGGGGCAGCCGTCGGTGGAGGACGCACGTGCTTTGGCATCGCGGGCGACAGATCCTTGAGGCTAGGTCGGCTCGGGAGCTCCTTCGATTCAGCAGACTGCTCAGGGGCTTCCCCATGTGTAGGATCCTGGCTGTCCTCCTCGTCGCTGCTGGGCTCAGTGACATCCGTCTGCTCTTCAGGCATCCAGGATTCAGCGGTACTGTAGCGTCCTTGGGTACTTCCCGACGCAATCCGGGTTGGGGCCTTCCCTTTCTTCAGGCCTCTGCCTGCCAGAGGGGAAGGAGACCGGCTGTGGTCCGACCATTCTACTGGGGCGATCCCTTCATCCTGTTCAATTTCCATCTTTGGGTGTTGAAGTTCTGAATATATGGGCAAATGACGGGATGACAGAACTCACATCTTCGTCGTCATCGGTCTCTTCTGGCTCTGTAACTTCCTCCATCTCCGATGTTTCACTTTGGGAGAAGTGGTCAGAGTCTGCGATGCTGGCGGGTTGACGGCGAGAAGACCCGACAAGCCCCGATCTTCGTAACATGTCGATCTTGTCATCCATCTTCTTCTCATGCCGTTCGGCCTACACGCAAAGTATCAATCATGGATTCATGTAATAGGGAATTTGGATACCTCTCGTTGTAGCCGCCGTTGGAACATCTGCTCCATCTCGTGCATGCGTGCTTCCATCTCTTGCATGACTTCATCACGAGTCTCAGCTTCGACGATAGCACATTGCAACTCAGCTTGGAACAACTGTGTGGACAAGTCTATCAACCAATCTCCGATTTCCCTGGCCATGGGCTTACTTGTGCTCGTAGGCTCTCAATCTCGTCGAACAGTGCATCGACAAGGGGATCGACCGGCTCATCATCGCGACTATCATCGTGCTCCTCGTCCTCTACAGGTCGTAGTCAGCGGTACGCTCAGATCCGCTGGACGGTCACCCACCTTCAAGCACTTCGAGCTGAGCCTCGCTCACCTTCCTACCCGGCCCTCCTGTCGTGATCGTCACCTTACGTTTATGCGGTACTGCTTCAATCTGACGTGCAGCAGACGGGGTCGGCTTCGCTTTGGGGAGCGCTGACACCGCGCGCGGCGCGTTGACGAGTGGATTAGTGCGCACATCGCGTGCGAGGGCGGCGAACTTCATGACGTGCGAATTCTCGTCGAAGCCCGTGTCGTACGGATTAACGTTCACGATCATGACCTGTATATCATGAGAATTTAATGAGTTCATCACTGGTTTTTCACGGGATGAGACCAGACTTACGGCACGCCCTTCGCCCACGAAATAATCCATGAGGACCTCGGTGAGCTTGCTATGCCTGAACGGCACAATCGCAAGCGCTTTCTTGACATCTCTGGTGTCCATCCGCTCGCCAGAGACGGCAAGACTCCGTGCCACGGCACGTTGATTCACACGGAGCGTCTCCATGCACTGACCCAGGACCATGAGGGACTTATTGATATTGCCTGCTTCGCGCAGACGGTCGCCAGACGTCTGGGTATGCTTGTTGCGCTCTGAACCCGCGAGATCCACGAGCGTCAGACGGGAGGTCTGGATCGAGGTGGGGTCCTGAAGTATGCGCAAGCAGTCAGTGTACTAATTCATAAATGGACCGCAGTAAAACAGGTGCCCTCACATTACGCTCCCCACGATGGACACGGAGGACCTTGATGGCGACCAAGGCATGACTTCTACTGCTCTGGCTGTTTGCTACCGTACCAAATACCCTGCGGTGCAACTGTCCCAACTTCAGCAGCGCCTTCGCCTGTGCGGCGCTGTGCACACGGAGCTGTCGAAGTCCCGCAACGTATTTCCCAGCACTCGCAGCATCTGCAGAACTCGTTCCAGAGTCCGAAGGAGGGCATGGTTTGAGAGGTAGCGCTTTGCGCGTGAGCAGTAGTGGATGGGACTGGGAGGAAGGTAGAGGCAGGTTTAGGAAAGATGAGGTAGGTCGAGATAAGCCGGAACGATGTTGAGGAGAAGCCGGCACAGTGGAACTGGGGTCATCTACATTGGCAAAGAGATCGTAGACTTTCTCGTTGTATACCTCGGCGTAGGAAAGCCAGATAGTGTATTCGTGATTTCGGTCGAGCTTCAGGACGGTGGGATCGGTATCCGCATCCCCATCGGACTCGGATAGGTCATCTAGGATGTCCGCGAGCGCTGGAGATGACGCACATTGATCGGTAAAGGAGATTGGCTCGTCGGAGGCTTCACTCGCGAGTTCAACGCCTTGCAATCGGACTGGTCGGAACTGTGACATGTCAGGAACGTCTTCATGTATCAATACACGGATTCGATCGTCTCACCCGACCATCGCCATGCAGGCCCTCAATACTATTGAATATTACATCTAGTGTCCTTGGAAGGATACCTGCACTCCCCGATGCGTTCCCGCCTTGTATCGTGTACGTCTTTCCGGAATTTGTAACCCCGTAAGCAAACAGCAAACCGTTCTGGCCCTCTAGTACGTCGCGTACGAGCGGAAGAGTGGTGTGAGTGAAAAACTCGGTTTGCTGCGTATCAGATGGGAAGACGTGCGAGAAAGTATATATAGACGAGGGATTGATACTCGACATCCGAGAGTGTGCCTGTGGATCGTTCATAGATACTGAGGTATTGGAGATGAGGTCCAGGTATGGTTTGGATGACGGTTCACCAGTGCCCAATTGCGGCCTAATCCGGAGGAATGCCTAAACGCAAGGTCAGGTAGCCACACAAGGCAATAGCCACTAGCGCGTACCTTGATGGGCTCATGATCCATGTCCAGCAGGACGTCAACTACACTCGCGGCTTTTGAGACTTGCGTCTTCTGTGGCAGATGTGTCGGTTTGCGAGAACCGGCTACTGTTGCAGGTCTAGCTTCGGGTGAGTTTTCTCTGGACCTCAAGGGTTTCCTCGTTGAAGTCTTCTTGAGCGTGTCTTCCGATTGCACTGTGTCAAGTTTTGACGCTGTCCTGGTTGCTCGCGTAGCGGTTGGCACGGAACTTGCAGCAGTCTTGACTCGAGTGGATGCGCGAGTGGTAGTAGTCTTTCCTCGGCCAGCCATTGTAGACTTCAGCGTCGTGAAGCAATGAGAAGTATCTTGAGAAGATGTCAGCGGGTGAACTGGTTCAAGGTTGCTGTGGCTGCCACCTCCGGCCGCTGCAAACATGCGCTAACGCTTCAAATGGGCGCTTGCATACGCGGACATGAGGCGCGTCTCTCACGTGACCGTCGCGTCCGGTTTCAACGCGGTCAAGCGCTCCGACTTGTTCAGACTCGCCACCATCCTCTCCGGCGTGCGTACTCTATCTGCTTGTATATTCTCCTTTGGAATGTTTCTTGTTTTGAACCCAAACTTTTAAGTGTCAGGATGCCTCAGAAGATATCACCAGCGAGGCGGCGGTCGATCGCCGTCCTCAACTCGGCGCCTGCTACGCGCCACGCGAACAAACGCAGACGAGCGTACAGCATCGTTCCAGGTGAGAAGCTCAGTCCCGCTGCGATAGCACGAAGGTTAAAGGTGCGTACTCTGTGCTAGCCTGGTATCTCAAACGCGATGATTTGATGTCGCAACGTGCAGGCCCCCCGTAAGAGCATCCTCAAGGCTTCCATAAACCTCCCACCCGCCGGATCAAGAGATGGAGAGATATCTGCATCTGTAGATTCTGAAAATGTTACCCAAACCATGGAATTTACGGAAGTGCACGCCGCTCAGTCTCGCAAGAGCCTCGGTCGCCGCGTCAGCTTCGCCAGTCACGCGCACGTCCGCCTCTTCGAGATCCAAGACAAGGATAACAATACAGCCAGTAGTGCTGAGGCCTACTCTCCCTCGCAGGACTCGTCCCCTCAACAATCGCCATATCAGAATGACGAGGATGCACATCCCCAGGCTTCACAATCCCGTCGCGACTCGATCCGTCGTCGCTCCTCTGCGGCCTTCAGCGAATTTGGCGAGCGGTCGATGGAGCTCGATGAAGATGAAACTGCTCCATATCCTGCTCAGTTCCTGCAGATGCGCTCTACCAATTTGGTTGGCACGGCAGTGGAGGATGATGATTGGAGCGAGGAGGAAGACGATGACGACGAGGATATGGAGATCACGGAGGCGATCCAGATGAACATCAACCGGAAACGCTCTCTATCACTGGGAGGGCAGTCTTCCCTTGGGCAACGTCGCCGGTCGTCCGTTGCCCCTGCTACTTCTTCCCAGTCCCATTCAGAGAACCAGCCTCCACGTATGCGCGAATCGATCGCCGCAATCAATCAACAGCTACAAGCACATCTAGCAGCGGAAGAACACCAACAGATTGGATCTGATCAGGAACACACAGCGTCTTCCGGACACTCTGAGTCGTTTGTCTCGGAAGGTGCCTCAGCGGAGGACACCCAGCATATGGAATTCACTGTCCCGATGGGGCGGTCGCTCCGTCCGCCAGAACCACCAAGCGATGCATGGCTTGGGCTGCGTGCCATAACACACGCAGGGGACGAGCCCTACGAGCCACCACCTCCAGACTCATCTTCAGATGGTATCCCCATCCCAGATAGCGATCCCAACGAAGCCATTATCGAGGGCAACTCCGCAATGGACTTGACGGATGCGATTGGACGGCTGGTAAAGGCGCGCTCGTCTCTCGGGCTGCCGCCGATATCTGGCCCACTCGTGGAGCCTAGTCTAGATGTGAACATGGATATGGATGCAGAGATTCCGCAGGCCTTGGACAATCTCGACCAGCTTCAAGAGGATAGCTTCAGCAGCACGGAAGACAGCTTCGGGGACATGGGCGATCGCACGATAAACTTGACAAGCATCATGCAGCGCGCTAGTCTAGGTACGGAGGGCTCATCCATGGAGAACACCGGTGTGTTCAACTCAGTTGCGGAAGAGGATGGCGTGGTCAGGCTACCCGTCGCTCCTCCAATAACAACACCAGGACCTTCACCTCCAGCGGCAGCTCCGGCGGCAAGCTCTCCTATTGAGCCTGCTGCAAAGGAAAATGCTCTTTTCTCCGTTTTCAGTGCTCCTCAGCTGGACAACATCCCCAGTACTGCCCCAAAGTCTCCGGCAAGACTATCAGGTGGTGCTACTGTCCCCAAGCCATTCGTATTCAGTCTCCCTCGCGCAAGCATCGCTGGGCCAACTACGCCCTCAAAAAGTGTTGCCAGTCCAGCTCCCATCCCCTCCACAACTCGCAGCACGGTACGAACCCAACCATCCCCTCGCAAAGGCACTGCGGCCTTTGCGCCGCCGACGGTGCCGAAGTCGCCGTTGAAAAGGCCTGCGCCGGCGGATGTCGATGGTGACCATGACCAGCCAAGTCCTGCTAAGCGGCAGACAGTTGGCAGGCTGCAGTCCGCAAATAAGACGCCGCTCGAGTCGGCTGGTCCGCACAAGCCGACATCGACCCCTGCGCAGGCGCAGAATAGACGTGCGAGCATTTCCTCCGTGCGTAGGCCCTCGGGCTATTTTGCGCAACGGAAGAGTCTTGGAGGGAATCTTCCACCTCCGAATACAGCGACAGAATCTGCAACGAACGCGCAGTGTTCCACCGAGCGAACGACTAGGCAAGAACAGCGACGGGTCACCATAGCGCCCACACTATCGAGTGCTGCCCTGCACGCAGAAACTCTGCAGGATGAAGTTGCGGGGAAATCGCTCTACCCGGATCTCGCGCAAATCGTGGAGGAGTTCCCGCCTACGCCTACGAAAGCCCCTAGTATCGGGTCTCCAGCAGTCTCAAGCCCACGACCCACACACTCCGCTGAAGGAGAGGAGCCCCGGCAAGCGATTGCTATGTCCAGCCTTTTGAGAGCCTCTCTTTCGTCTGCTGGTGTCAGGAACGGCTCACCTGCACCTGCTGCTGCCGCCACTCGTCCGAGATCAGCCTCTCCCGAGGTTGCTCCCCCTGTGCCGAGGAAGTCAGCCGTGTTCGCGACTGGCATTGGCCATATCGCTCCGAGTGCTAGTCAGGCTATGGATATTGATAAGTCTGAGGGTGTGCGAGTAGAGCAACCACAGCCCGTTGTGGGACAGCCTCCGAACGATGTGTTACAAGATGCGTTCGATGAAGAAGGGGTAAGTCCTACCGGCCATTGAAGTTCGTAACGGAAGAGCACTAATTGCTCGATCTTATAGCCACCGATCACGATCGAACACTTCTTCGCGATGACAGGGATACGCTTCATGGATGAGATTACCGCACCAAAGCCTCGTCCATCCACTATTCCACCAATACAACTGCGTGCCCGTGCGAGGGGTCGTTTGTCGTCAGAATCTGCTCCAGAGGAAGATCCGATACCTCTGGCCGAATTCTCAGTTGCCATGGCGGTCGAACTTCCTCAATATGAGTTGTATACTGCTGTGGTGAATGATTTGAATGCATGGATCGAGGAGAGCAAGAAGATCTGCGCACAGGCTGAGGAAGAATCCGAGAAAGTCACGCCCGCCCTGTTCAGAGAATTTGCAGAAGCGGATGAGTCGGAGAAGACGATACTACTGGTTGGTCTTTTTCCGACATGTGCATCTGCAGTAATTGATTTGACGACTTTCGGCATGTCTTAGCATCAACTGAAGCTGATCAAGGTGAACAACCATGCGACAGCCAAGTCACAATGGTACGACTGGAAGATGCAGTGGGTAGAACAGCTATATGGACATGCTGAAGATGGCTTTGCAAGGTTGGAAGCTGTCAGTGTTTTTCTTTCTGCCACTATAATCTTGGGCTAACAAAATACGGCACCCAATTAGGACGCCGAGATGTTGGCCAAAGTCATTCAGGAGGCACAGTCGATCTTACCCGGTCTTCGTGAAGAGTACGCTCAAGTCCTCACTGAACTAGAACAAGAGCAGGCAGATATCGCAGCGAGCGAGGCCTCTGATCCCGAATACCTGAGGGAGCTCAAGAGCACCATCGCTGAGCAGAAGTACGTCTATCTAGCGAACGTGATAGACTTGACCGTTGACATCGGGTCGCACTTGCACTCTACAGCATTGAGCTTGACGCGTTCCGCGCGGATATCGCAGAAAACACCACGAAGCTCCAGCGGCTCGAAGAGAAGTTGGTGGAAGTTGAGTCACAAAAAGAAGAAGCCGCGGCCGCCATCGCTCAGGCAGAACGTACAATCCACATTCAGAAAGAAAGCACCAGTGCTGAAGTCTTCAGGCTGAAAGGTCGGCACCTGTACTTGTTCACGATCCCGCAGTGGTTGACTCACGTAATGGACCCATGTTCGAGCAGATGAGCTCGAAGCACTGCAGGAACTTCATCTCTGGCGGGTCACAAGGATGACCGTCAATGTGTTCGAATGCGTCTACGCTTCAAGATACCAGGTGTCAATACCATGCGCCAATTACCGGCCCATACCCGCAAAGATCAGCGTATCGAGAATCAAGGATGTGCAAACGAAAGAGCGGGAAGTGTTTCCTGCATTCACAAACCTGATGCTGCAGACAGCTCAACACATTGTTGGTGAAGCTAGCGATGCAGAAATCACTGAGGTGAGATAACGTCATCGCATCTTCAGCACCGACTGACATTGTCTGTAGATCGTGCAACGACTTGGAGATTTCTGGTCATGCTGCGCACAGCTCCGCTCGCAGCTCACATTCTTGAGTATCAAGTACCCTCTCTCAGTAGAGACCATTCAGCGTCCAGATACTGCGCCAGATCTCAAGGCGACGGCAACTGTTATGTTCCCAGCCGCGAAGGGCAAGGCGTTCATTTCCTTCATCTTGGGACCGGAGACATACTCCATGTGGCCAATATCTATTTCCTCTGTGAAGACAGAGGTGAATGTTGCTTACGGACAGATTCAGTACGTCGCTGCGGATTCTTCGCAGAATCGGAATTATGGCTAACTTCGTCGCAGACAGCAAGCAATTCTGGATGCAATACTTGGCCGGCTGGCACAGGCTAACTCTGCAGATAACCATGGATGTTTATTGGACGCTTGCATAGAGGCCACAGAACTATACGAATGATTGTATATCCTACCTCGTCTTGTTGTCCTGTTTGTACTGTATGCATCATCATGGGGATATATTTACGCTCGAATAGTCAAACATGCAATAATGATACAAATTCAATGTTTGGTGACTTGTGACAAATCGGCGTCAGATAAGATCTAAGAACAAAAAGAATGGTTAGAAATCGCCGACGATCCTACGGAAGATATAAACCCACTGAGATAGTAAACAAATATTAACAGGTATTCTGGCATAAGAGCAGCCGCTGGCTGTGGTCCAGCCCAGTCAGCAACACCGCGAGCATCTCTCGGTTTGCCCGAACAAATTCCAGCTCTCCTTCAGCGGTATCGCGCACGGCCGACCACGCGCTGCCCGCCTCACGGGCAGCGCATGTCAACTCCCACTTGCCCTGCTGCTCCCGGGCTGTGGCGGCGCGCTGCGCCTGAGCGCGCGCCTCCTCTGCAGCGTGCTCGGCGCTGGCTTGCGCATGGCGCAGCTGGTCCTCCAGCGACCCGATGTACTCCGAGCGCTGGTCATCGACGCGCAGGTTCCCCACGACTTGCTCCTCGAGTTGCGAGATCTGCTTCGCAAGCTCCTCCGCGTCGCGCATGCGGGCCTGTTTCGCGTTGAGCAGCTCACTTTGCAGCAACTCGACCTGCATCACCTGTTCCCTCGCGCGGTTCTCGGCAGCTGCGAGCTGCAGGCGTAGAAGGGTCACAGTAGCGGCATCAGCGGCAGGAAAATCGGTATCGAAGAGTTGGGCGGTGGCGTGGACGGCTGGGGATGGTGTGACATCAGGGAGAAGGACTTGTGAGATGGAGCCGTACTCGGCAGGTGACGGCAAAGCGCTTAGGCTGGGGCTGTCGGGTAGGTTGAGAGTAGATGTGAGATAGGGCGAAGGGGAGATTGCGCCGGGGCGGAAGGGGGCAGGGATCTCAGAGAGAAGGTTGCCAAACTCATCCTCGCCGAGATTCTTGCTGTGCGCCGCTAATGAATCCCACGAGAGGATGGAGCCACGCTCGGCAGGCGGCGGGAGCTGGAAGGGCGAGTTCTCATTGGATGCCAGCACAGGAGAAAGGTGTGGTAAATGAGCGCGCGACGGGAAGAAAGAACGTGAAGGGGTAGAATGACTGTCGTTGCTGCGCTCAGCAAAGTTCCGTAACCTCGGGAGTGCAGGGGTGGGTGCAGTAGGTGATGCGACGGACGAAAGCATGAACTCTACATCCTGCGCTTCGATGCTATCCGTGCTGTCGTCCTCGGTCAACATGGGCGTCGGTGTCGATGGACCGGAACTATCCCCACGAACAATCCTGCGTGTAGTGAGCCTGCGTGTCGGCGATCCTGACGGTGATACGACGCTGCCACGCAGCGGACTACCTCCGCGATTACTCTTGGCAGGGCTAGAACCAGGGGACATCACCACCGTATCGACGGAGTGTGGGGTGCGAGGCGTGCGCGAGGAGTTGGAGGATGCCGATGACGGAGGGCGAGGGATAGCTGAACGAATAGCTGAGACAGCAGCAGCAGCCCTGGACGTCTTGGAGGTACGGCTAGTAGAGCCATTCTGAGGTTCAGGCGATGTTCTCAACGCAGATGACTTTGTCTTCTTGTCGTTCGTCGGGGTGACATTGATAGCGGCTGAAAGGTTGACTTTCAGAGCACCACGTCGAGGCATAGGACTGACAGCTCTGTTCAAGGCCTTCTTGGAAGAATCGACCTCCAAAACACGCTTTCCCTTGCTATCCTCCTCAGTCTCGTCATCAGACGAATTGGCCTTGCGTCGCACCCCAGGGCGCGCAGGCGATGGAGGCTTCTTCGCGGGTTCAGCAAGTAGGGACTTAGGTCTGTACTTTGGAAGCCCAGAGTTCGCGACTGAGTTCCGGGGCCGCAAGGTGGAAACGCGTGGTGCAGCCGTCTTTGGGGATGCCTTTGGACTGGCCGCAGGCGAAGAGGAAGGTTCGTCGGAAGAGGTCGCACCCGTCTTCACCGCAGACAACCTCTTCGTGGTGCGAGAGAGAGTCTTCGGTTCAGGAGTCGCGACTTTTTCCTTCTTCGCCGCCTTGTCAAGGCCCCGAAGGGACGAGGGCGGCCCAATATTGATGGCGCTGGAACGTCGCGACGCTACCTCCTTCGTCTTCTTCATCATTTTCTCCTTCTCCTTCTCCGCGTTGGCTTCCTTCGTATCCTTGTGCATAACGTCTGCGATGGCCCTGCCTACAGACGAGAGGTTGAGAGAGTGTCGGATAGAGCTGCGAGTCGTCGGTCGCGGACGGAGCGTGACGCCGCCGCTGGCTGCATTTGCGTTAGACATGAGTGGTATATATGTCGTGTCCTAGATACCGAGCAGAGATAGGTAGGTCTGTTACGTTAGAGTCGTGTGGGAGGCGTGAAGTGATGTGGCAGCGAGCTGGCTGCCGGGGACGTTGTTGCTTCCGAGGTGATGGCAGCGTTCCGAATCCAACTGCATCCAAACTTCGCGTAAACAAACGCGTCGCGCGCATAGCTGTGGGTCCGCCCCCGTGCCACTAAACTACCACATAAATCTACCTACACCACCCCTCTCTTTGTACAGGAACACCCACATCGTCGTGGCGTTGATCGCGGCATACCATAGACCCTCCGCCGCGACTCCCCACAGGGGCATGTCTTTCACTTGCGCCCTCAACAGGATGTAAGGAATGAGGAAATAACGGGGCTCCAGAAGTGGAGTGGGCAGCAAAGTAGGCAGCACGAATACTGGCAGGAGCAGGTTCTGCAACAGGGTCTGGTCTTGGCCTACAATCCGGCAGGCCGGTTCGGGCACGGGTTAGCCTCCACTATGACACAATGGGGCAAGGGCTTACCGATGCGGATGTACCATGCCCATGCACACGCAATGTATCCGGGGACCAGCAGGTATGGAACCGCCGGGTGAAGCATGAATATCCTGCGCCACACATAAAAGGTATAGTGGCGGTTGTCGGAAAGGAGAAAGGGATGGTGGATCCTGCATGTATGGCCGTAAGCTCCGCGAGTCGCTGCTCGCAGTCCGGGATAATGTACGAACGTGTATCTATGGATGGTCACACCCATCAGGATTGTCACAAGGCCAGTAAGCGCAGTATTTCTGTCCAATCCAAAAGAGAATTCAGAACATGCTCAAACCGCACTGTCTCTACGTGTACCTTTTGCTCCCGAACATCCGAGCCCAAACCTCTCGCAGTAGTCCTTTGATGCCGCCTTCTGCACTGATTAATGCGGGCCAACCAAGGATAGTCGCGAAGCCGACGAAGTAGTATAACTGCGGGACATGAAAGGCGGGTATATGGTTGGACTTGTCACCTGCGCGATGCATTTGAGACATACAGATCCCGCTGCCGCGCGCTATGTGCACTGACCTAGAACGATACCGCCATTCCACTTCACGAAAGCGCCAAAAGCGGCGATGACTAGAGCATACGGTGCGAACGGCAGTAGCAGGTCCGGCAGAACCTTGGGAAGGCTCAACGCAGACTGAATAAGATCCGCTGGATCATGCTGGGACATGAGTTACAACAACACGCCACACTACTACGCATCATGTAGCACATACCTCCAGAGGCTGTAAGGGCCGGAGGGTCGTGCAGTTTCGCGACCGGTTTCGCATCTGACTCAGTGCGACAAAACCGCAACGCCATCAATTGGCTCGTTGCATACGCGTACAGCACCCATATGATGTTGTTCTGGCGGAACGTGCAGCTAATCGCGCCAAACTACGGTTACTATCCCACATAAGCTCATGTGATGAATATCGAAGTTCTAGACGTACCAACGCAGCCAACCAATGCCTTCCCTCCACTGCTGAAACAATCGTGAAGAGTACGAACACCAAACTGGGCACTTCAGTATAATACAAGAAGCCAAAGAACCAAGCGATCGGGAATGCGGAGAGGACTACGGCTTCCACAGTCGGCGCAAAGAGAGACTGTGGCGGTCTTTCACGTTTGTGATAGCACAGAAGACGTGTTAGAACAAGCGGAAGTACAAGGAGAGCCAGGAGGGGGGTGAGCCGGAGCATGGCGAGATTGCACTTGAGCATGAAGACCCGCTTGAGCACGAGACTCAGAGCATAGCTGGAACAAGCTCCGGTGAAACGGTCAAACCAAAGTGACTACACAACTTACAGACCAGGAGGAGTGGTTATTTTCGGATCCCATGTCCAATAGTCTCCCTCGCAGTACGCCTGCGCCTGCGGGACGTGGAAGGGTTCATCCTGGATGCAGACTCAGCCTGAGAACGTGAAGCGCAAACAATGCCCGACGTTCATACCATGTACGGCTCAGTAACCTCTTCATTGACATACTTCAACACAAGAATCGAAGCGACGCAGAACGCCGCGTAGCCAGTCGGCGTGGGCGACGTCGACATCGCAGAGGAGTACAGGTGGCGGATGTCCAAAACGGGAAATATCTCTTTCCGAATAACGCCCAGTAGTCAAGTGAACTGCTACAGCCCGCTGCCACCGGTGCGACACCAGCATCAAATCCCGTCATGATACCAACACCAGATCTTTCACACTTGACGAGAAGTGATTACGAGCATGTCTACGAGCCGGCCGGTGCGTGTACCAGCGCTCGGCTGATCCTGTATGCTCAATGGCGTTCACTTGTAGAGGATACATTCGTTCTACTAGATGCGCTAGAAGAGGATGCAAAGGAACTTCAGAATTCCAAACCGCGAATCTGCCTGGAGATTGGGTAGGATGAACACGGCAGACCTCGAAGCCACGGATATTAAATATGATGCATGCAGCTCCGGTTCCGGATGCGTGTCTGCCTTCATAGGGCAGATCCTGGGAGCATCCTCTGCTCGTATGTTTCCACCTCTCCGACGCGCTGTCATGACCTGATTCTGGTCTACAGTGTACCTCTGCACCGACATCAATTCCCATGCAACTCGATGTACAAGATGCACCGGTGCGCAGAACAAAGTGAGCTGTGTTTTCTGATCTTGGCACTGAAAATGCTCACCGATGGTACCATACTAGTAGATATCTCTTGAACCAATCCTCGCGTCGCTAGTCGACCCTTTGCTACTGCGTCTACGGCATAGCGTCGACGTCCTGCTTTTCAATCCACCCTATGTCCCCACCTACTCTGACGAAGCAGAGGATGCCCAAGACGGAGCGGACATCCAGGGCTCGTGGGCGGGCGGTCTGAACGGTATGGAGGTCACGAACCGTCTGCTGTCTCTAGTCGGGGTTCGTAGGATTATGTCTTGTTGCGCGCACATTGACTGAACCTTGCTAGGATTTGTTATCCCCGCGAGGGAGTTTCTATCTCGTTGCGGTCAAAGATAACGACGTTCCTGGAATACGTCAGTCTATACTTCGCGATCACGGCCTACAGAGCAAGGTCAGCTGCTGCCACATTTACTTCAGCTGCAATTTGACTCCTGTAGATCGTGCTACAACGCAGAGCAGGTCGTGAACATCTATTTGTCATCCGATTCTCGCGTTGAGTGAGAAATTTGCCTAACGTTCCTGCCATTGACATACTAATATGTTTCAGAGAGAAAATGATGTTACATTCCAAGACATTTGAGGCACACAAGCAGCCTGCAACAAGTTCGTACATCCAAGTTTAGTTACTTCTACAAGAGCCACCGAAACGCGATGATGCTCGCCCGTCGACCCAACTGCAGATGATTTACAATTGCTGGTAGTAGAATGGCCTCCTTTCCGGTGGGGTGAGGTCCAGACCCTCCTGCGCCGGAATAGGTCGCTCGGCTTGCGGGGTGATACGAGCACCATGGCGGCGCTCTCCGCTCTCGACATAGTCTCCAATCGCGGTCTATGAATACATGTACGTCAGTCTATTATGACTCAGAGGACACAAGGTGCACATACGTGAGCGGTAATACGGTTGTCCCAGAGCACGACAGTGCCGGGCTCCCACTTGACGCGGGCCTGTATGTCAGCGCTCTTGTCAACGTGGTCGTACAACAGCCTCAGGATCGCGTCTGTGGATACATGCTCTTATCAGTCCCCAGCTGCTCATGAAATGACATCGCTCGAGGCTCACCTGATTCCTGACGCTTGAGGCCGACGATGTACCTGGTGAATTGCCGGTTGACATAGATAGCCTCATCGCCAGTCACAGGGTGCTTTCGGATGATAGGATGAACGTTCTCTACGGGCTCGCGCCTGACGACGCCGCCCCGGCGGCCCTGGCGCGAGTACTCTGCTTGCTCATAGCCAGAGTGCACGGCCTTGAGGGTCTTGAGGAACGCGACGAACTGCGGGGAGAGCTTCTTCAGCGCGGCGACCTGCGAAGTAAATCCAGTATCTCCACCGGTCGTCGGCTGCGAGAGTAGGAAAAATGTCGTAGTGCCAGGGGGCTGCAGCTCGTAGGAGACGTCCGAGTGCCAGCCGGTCGACGTGATGCTGTTATTCTGCTCGAAGTTGAAGGTCGAGTTCACATCGCGGTAGACGAGGTGGACCTCTGGATAGCCCTCAGGGTGTCCGGATGTGGGGTGGATGTGCAGGCGGCCGAAGTGCCTGCCCCACTGGAGGTAGAAGTCGGGGCCCCGGTTGATGAATTCCTGTTGGTCCCTGAAGACTACCAGACCGCGCCTCGCGACCTACAGATTTGCCATATACAAGAGACAATGAGCCAAGGTGTATCATCGACTGGCGTTCATCACGTACCTCCAAGGCAACTTGGTCTCTGCCATCACTGTCGAGCTGGGTAAGGTTCACACCGCGCACTTCTTCACCAAGGTGTGGCGTCAACTGAACAACAGAGGTCGCGTTATCAAGGAACGAGCGCGGGTTCGGGTGTGAGAGAGCACGGAAACCGGGATCGACATGCTCGAATGGAATCAGAGGAGGATAGTGTTCATCCTGGGGGAAGACGGGAAGCAGATGGGCATATTGGTATTGTTCCTTCGGCTGATCCGACTTTGCCTCAGATGAATCTTGCGCGGAGCGCAAGTTCAGCGCTTTTGGAATAGCTTCGGTAACCTGAGCAATTGTCTCGACGGTCGACATGACGAGAGCTGGGTGGTTTAGTTACGGTGCCGTGTGTTGGGTACCGCGCTGCGCAGCATGAGTGGGATAGCGGGCGACATATAAAGCAGAGCGTTTCGTCATGCAGCCTTCGAACATCGCAATCATGGCGAGACGTGAGCAAGGTGGAGGCCAGATATAGCGATTTTGCACATCATATGCTTGCCTGAGCAACTCATCATTGCGGCCGACGAGCCGAGACGACATAGCGGTCTATAGCGGTCCGGGACTTTGAAGAAGATAAGATGCCGTGGACTACAAAGGCGATCTAATCTTATCCCTTCATGTAACTGGCTGCCACCTGCTGCCACCCGTCTTGCACTTATGTATAAGTCGAAGATATGCTTCGTACCCGCACGCACAGCGCAGAGTCTCGCGGAGGCGGGACCATGGCGGGCTGGATATGACTCTAGTGACTAACACGCCATTCCGCTCTCATCCTAATCGCTGACTCTGGAGCACGCAACCAGCAGCGGCCTGCTTACTGCCGTCCCGCCGCCGAGTCCTTGTGCCTCACCGCATGTGCTGATGATGGTTACGGGCCGCAGAGTCCGCGCAACGGCAGCAGCGTGTTTTACGGGCGTAGACCATGGGTTTTTCGTCAGTATATGTAACAATTGACCCACTGGTATTTGGTACTGCGTGCCAACAACATGACGTCGACGTGCTGTCATTCGATCTCCCCCAAACTTTGCCGTCTCTACTCAGGACTCTATATCCTGTCCTAACTTGTCGCATGCATATTGACTTTATCATGCAGGCCTTGTCGTCTCTGCAGAGCCATTTCTACCTCGTTGCGGTGAAAAAGCATGACGTCCCTGGTGCACGTACGCCTGTGCTTAGAGCATATGGCCTACAAAGTGAGGTCAGCGTTGCGTCATTTATCTCGGCTACAGTCACGCATCTTGTTGTATGTGGATCGTGTTACAACCGCAGAGCAGGCTATGATAGTCCATTCACTATCCGAATCTCGATTTGAGCGGAGAATTCGTTCCATGAGCCTGTAGTTGACAAACTGACACGTTCCACGGCGCAAACGGTGTTACATTCCAAGATATCCGAGACGTACAAACAGCCCATGATCGGAGTATATGCCCTAGCTTACTTGTATAATAATGTCAAATCAAAAGACGCCGTCGGCCACATCGACTGGTATTGATGTTAGAATGCCCTCCTTCCAAGCGGCGTGAGCCTGTCGAGACCATCCTGCGTTAGAATGGATCGCTCGGCTCGCGGGGCGTGGATATCGGCGCTCTTATCAATGAGGTCGTCAAGGAACCTCAGGATTGTCTCCTTGAACATGATGCCTTCATCAAACCCAAGCCGCGCACAAAACATCTCGCTCGAGGCTCATCTAATTCCTTGACTGACGGACGTTCTAGACCGCGTTGCGCCTGACGCTGCCTCCACCGCGGCCTTGGCGCAAGTAGTCCGCTTCTTCATCGCTGGAGTGCACGGTCTTGAGGGTCTTGAAGAACGCGATGAGCCGAGGGAGCTTCAATGCAGCGACCTGCGAGGAGAACTCGGTGTCTCTATCGGTCGGCTGCGAGAGGAGGAAAAATATCATAGTGCCGGGGTCCTGTGGCTCGAAAAAATCCGGGTGCCAGCCGATCAAGGTAATGCTGCCATGCTCGAAGATGAAAATAGAGTTCTCATCGCGGTACACAAGGTGGACCTTCGAGTAGCCCTTAGAGTGTCCGGACGTGCGGTGGACATTCAGGCGTTCGGAGTGCTTGCCCCATTAGAGGTAGAAATTGAGGTCGCGATCGATGAAATCGTGGTGGTCCCAGAGGACCATCAGGCCTCGCCTTACAACCTACAGATCTTGCCATTTAAGACGGACAATGAGCGAAGGCATGTCATCGGCTGGATTTCATCATGTACGTCCAAGGCAACTTGGTCCCTACCATCACCGTCGAGCCGGGCAAGGTTCACACCGCGCATCTTTTCACCAAGTGTGGCGTCAGCTGAACAATGGAGGCCGCATTATCAAGGAACGGGCGCGGAGACCGGGATCAACATGCTCGAACGTAATGAGAGGAGGATAAACGTTCATCATTGGAAGAGTCAGGGAGCAGATGGGCTGCGCGTATCTGTGTTGTTCCTTTTGCTGATCTGCCTTCGCTCAGAAGTTCAGATGAATCTCGCGGAGAGCGCAAGTTTAGCGCATTTGTAATGGCTTACTTGATCTGGGCAATTGTCTCTACTGTCGACATGGCGATGACTGGGTGGTTCACTCACGGTCTATGTAGCAGCTCAAACGGCGCAGCGCAGAGCGAGTGGGATAGTGAGCAACATGTGAGGGTTCTCACCATCTGATATTAGGATTGTGAGGAGACTTGAGCATAGCAAAGGGTAGATACAGCGATTTTGGGCGCTGCACAGTTGCCTGAGCAATTCATGATCATCGCGGCCGACGAAACTTGGTACGGTACAAGGTCAAGGGATTTCGAAGATAAGATAAGATCTCGGTGCTGCAAAGCCAATCTATGTAATCGTGTCTCTGGCGTCTGTATCGGGCGGTGCGATTGCTTCTGATCGCACGGATGCAACGAAGAGATCGCATGCCCGATTCTCTTATTGTGTTTGCCCTACCCTTCTCGTATTTCCGCGGTACCACGAGTTGCCCTGCGCAAGTCAACCAGAACAATAGCCCGCGATTTGCGTTCCTGAATCCTCTAGTGCTGGTCTGGGTACGCGGGCTTTCTCCGCACGCACGTCAGGATCGACGACTAGCGTTGTGGCTTCGGGCGGGACTTCGGGCGGGCGACTTTGCTAGGCACACTCCTATGCTGGGCTCCGAGGAGTCGAGGATTGCGATGACCAGCCGAACAGATCGTAAACGCGGTCGTGTGGCTGGCAGACCAGAGATTACGTTCTGGCTAATCACGCGGGTATAGGGGTCACGGTGTCCATTTCATACCATGTCTCAGCGCCTCGGTACCATGGCTTCTTTGCATTGATCTGACGCTCGCACTGGCCACGGTCTTATTGTTATGCACTCGGAGCTGCCATGCTATCATTCCAACTAGGGGTATCAGCTTCCGCAAGCGCGTCTGGATCGAGCAACGGAGTGAGACAATTAGTATTGTTATGACTCTGAAGCTTCTGAGACTCAAGCGACCAGCATGAAAAGGCGGAGGGGCGGCGGTTGTGACCCAGCAACCCTCCCTTGCTTTCCCCACCTTCTTTCCATCGTATTGATTCGCGCGTGACGCTGCTATCGGGATGGACTCGAAGGATTCTTCACCCGTCTCTCTTAGTTTGCCTCAGCTTCTGCGCCATCGCAATCCCATCCCGGATGTACCGGAGGATGTTGACTATGTCATGCAACATCTGAACGATCCCAATTGGGACCTGTCCTCAGATTCGCTCAGTCCTACGTCCACCTCGTTCGAGCTTGACGAGAAGAGGGGCCGAGCGCTTTCGTCCGGATACTCGACGCGAAGCTCGGACTTCGATTCAGAATCACAAGCCGATTCGACTCACCGAGCTGGCTCGTCGAGAGTGCAGTTCCGGCAGGCGGTTGATGAGTACGAAGAGTGCGTCTCATTTTTCCCGCGCTGCGTGATGTTGCTCTGACGATCTTCATCCGTAGGGATTCTCCTTACGCCGAAGTTCGTGCTGCGGTCTCGAATATCGATGACCCATCCATGCCCGTCAACACTTTCCGCATGTGAGAGTTCTGGTTCGATTTTTCGTGATTCACAGAGATTTAATACCACTATGTTAGGTGGTTCCTTGGAATCATCTTCACGGTTTTCATGTCGGGTCTGAACCATTTCTACAGCATGCGCTGTGAGTAACGCCACGCATGATATCCATCGCACTATCTCACTCTATCTCCAGATCCCTCCGTCAACATCAGCGCCCTCGTTATTCAGCTGATCGCCCTTCCATGCGGCAAGTTCCTCGAGTATATTCTCCCGCGGACCAAGTTCAACACCTTCGGCTATGTTTGGTCGCTGAACCCGGGCCCCTTCAACATCAAGGAGCACGCCGTCATCACCGTCATGGCGAACGCCGTGTACTCCGACGTCTACGCCACGACCATCTTCATGACGCAGCAGGCGTTCTACGGGCAGAAGCTCAGCTTTGGGTACCAGATCCTCCTCTCACTCTCGACCCAGCTCCTCGGCTACTCAGCCGCTGGCTTCATCCGCCAATTTGTCGTGTGGCCTGCGAGCATGATCTGGCCCGGCGCACTTGTCAACTGCGCGCTGCTCAATACGCTCCACAAGAACTACGGCCTTCGCGAGACGAAGCACATCTCGCGCGAGAGGTTCTTTGTGTATGTCGTGATCGGCGGATTCCTGTGGTACTTCGTTCCCGGCTTCCTCTTCACCGGCCTGAGCGTCTTCAACTGGGTCTGCTGGATTGCGCCGACCAACCAGACCGTCAACACACTCTTCGGGTATTCCTCTGGCCTTGGCATGGGTTTCCTGACATTCGACTGGTCGATGATCTCCTGGATCGGTAGCCCGCTGGTCACTCCTGTGTGTTCATATTTTGCAGTGCTTTCGTTTCTCTTTGGTTGCTGATATCAATGATACAGTGGTGGGCTGAGGCGAACATCCTTGCTGGCTTCCTATTCTTCTTCTGGTTTGTCACGCCCATCGCGTACTGTAAGTGACTTTTCAGTTTCAGGAGCAATCTTTACTAATGTGCGTCATTCAGTCAAGAATGCGTTCTACTCCAAGTACATGCCGATCTCCTCTATCGGATCATATGACAACACTGGCGCACCGTACGACGTCTCAGCCATCCTCACCAATGGTGTCTTCGATGAAGTGAAGTACAGGGCGTACTCGCCGTTGTTCATTTCGACCACGTTCGCTATCTCTTACGGCGTTCAGTTCGCTGCATTCACCGCGGTGGTCGTTCACACCTTCCGTATGCGCCCCTTTCTCTCGCGCTTAAACCAGACACTGATACTGTCTTGCAGTATGGTACAGACACGATATCATGCGTCAGCTTCGTCGCACCCTCCGCGACGAGCGCGATGTTCATTCACGGCTGATGATGGCCTACCCGGAAGTGCCTCGCTGGTGGTACGGCCTGTTGGGTCTGGTCGCCTTCGTGCTGGGTGTTGTCTCCATCGAAATTTACCCGACGCAACTCCCTGTTTGGGCCCTCGTCTTCGCGGTTCTCGTCGCTTTCGTTTTCATCGTGCCCGTCACCATGATCCGCGCCATCACCAACCAGCAGATCCCGCTGAACATCCTCAGCGAGCTGCTCGTCGGCTACTCGCTCCCGGGGCGGCCGGTGGCGATGATGATCTTTAAGACCTTTGGCTTCGTCACCGTCACGCAGAGCACGTTCTTCGCGAGCGATCTGAAGCTCGGCCACTACATGAAGGTGCCGCCGCGGATTATGTTCCTCTCCCAGACCATCGCCACCACGATCTCTGCCTTCGTGTGCGTCGGCGTGCAGATGTGGGCGTTCTCGCATATCGAGAATGTGTGCACACCGCTCGCAAAGGACGGCTTGATCTGCCCTCAGGTCAGCACGTTCGCGACCGCAGCGACAATCTGGGGTGGAATTGGCCCGCAGCGTCTTTTCTCCCCTGGCAAGATGTGAGTATAGGCCCTTCAATGTTTTATGACACGAACTGACGTTTCTCTGTCGCAGTTACAACTTCGCTATGTATTTCTTCCTCCTCGGCGCGATCCTTCCCATCCCCTTCTACCTCCTCGCCCGCCGCTACCCGCACTCGAAGCTCCGCTATGTCAACGTGCCCGTGATGTTCGCCGGTCTCGGCCAGCTCCCTCCCGCGACCGGCATCAACTACTCGTCCTGGGCCACAGCCGGCTTCTTCTTCCAGTGGTTCATGCGTCGCTTCCACTTCCGCTGGTGGATGCGCTACAACTACATTCTGTCCGCGGCGCTCGATTCCGGCGTCGCGATCAGCATTATCTTCATCTTCTTCTGCCTCGAGTTCCCCAAGGGCGGCGTCACCCTCAACTGGTGGGGGAACACGGTATGGCAGAAGACGTTCGACGCAGTGGGCATGCCGGCTCTCCTGCCGCCGAACGGAACCTTCGGGCCAGCAACATGGGATTGAGCGCACCCTCTTGTCATTCTGCTGTAGCATATCTTTATGGACCATATTTTTATTTACTCCCTGCACATGCACATTGCCACAATAAATCCGCCGTCCATCCCCCTTACCTCATTCGCAATATTCCGATTTTGGTGTTGTATTCGTTCATTTACAGAATCTGTGTTACTAGGGTCACACGTCCTCACGAATAAACGAAATTTGCATGCAGGTGCTTGACGCGCTTGCAACATGTAACTCGTGTGAGACTTGCCGCGACTCTTCGGACGAGAAGATATATCACACACGGAGGTACCAACACTTTAATCCAAGGTCTTTTACCATAAAAATGAAGATAGAGGGATCTGCTACGGTCCATTCTGGACCCTACCGTCAGGCACTAGCTCCGCCTGCGCCAAACTGTTGCGCCCTATGTCTATGTCAGTGAAAGAGCAGGAGTGTAGGACAACAACACACTCACATCTCCCTGAGAGATGGATCAGCCATGAGCTCTGCCATGGACGGCATGTCGCCGGACTGGACACGACCCATCTAGAACGAGAGCAAGTCAGTGCGCGGTAATCGCCCGCATACACTGTCCACATACCATGTTCGCGACGGCAGGATTCTGCATCATTCGCTCGAGGCCGCCGTTTGCCATCATCTGTTGTGCCATCTGCATCATCATGGGGTTGTTGAGCATGCTCGCGAGGTCCGGCATGCCGCCCGCGCCGCCCGCTCCACCACCCATGCCCATGTTGCGCAGCATGTCCGCCATCCCGCCAAGTCCGCCAGCACCCGCGCCTGCGTTGGGCGCGGCCCGCGCAGCGGCCGCGGGCTCGAGAGGTGGCATCTCGTCGTCATCGCCCACGATGCGAGTCTCAGCGTTCTCGAGTCCGCTCTTGAGAGAGGCATTGGAAGGGTCGATCTCGAGGCCACGGCGGAATGCGGCGGCTGCAGCCTTGTAGTCGGCGAGGCTGTATTGCGCATGTCTGGGATGACGTCAGTGCCATGTTCTGCGGACGAGTACATATGCTTACCCGAGTCGGTGGTAGGCCTTGACGAACGACGGATCTGCCTCGATGGCCTTCTCGGCATCGAGTACTGCGGAGTTGTGGTCGCCTTTGCTCGAATATGCTGCCGCGCGGTTCGAGTAGTATACGGCGTTGATGGGGTCGCGCTCAATCGCCTTGGTATAGGACGCGATCGCCTCGTCATACTTCTTCGCAGACATCTGCTGGTTTCCGGCCACCTTGAGCTTCTCGGCTGCCGCCTTATCCTCGGCGGAGGGTTTTACAGGCTGAACATGAGGAGTGGACGGTGGCACCGAAGTCGACGCGGCAGACGATGCTCCCGATGTGCCCACTCTGTCGCGTGTCTTCAGGAAGACATCGAAAACGGAGAGTAGAGTTGCAGGCTTCACGCTAAGACGCTTGGTCTCTTCCTCGTTAGAGGGGTCGACACCAAATGCCTCGCCAATACATTGGACTGTGCGCGCGCGAGGACGTCAGACGGCGCCACAATGGCAAAGCAACATTTCCGAGACTCACTGGCAACCTCAAGGCCTTCCTTGTCATCCTGCTTCACCGTACCGTCTTGGATGGACTGGTTAAGGAAGTCAATAATGGAGAGGACGAGGCGTTGTTTGTTGGACATGGCTGTAAACGATTGAGAACGTGCGCAGGCGCTGGCGTCAACACTCGCAAACACTCTCCGCTCGTTGTGTCTCCCGTTCTCGAAACCGCTCGCGACATCCTCCAGCATCCTCCACCGCCATGTTCTTCTGCTCCATTTCTGGCGAGCCCCCTCAGGACCCTGTGGTCTCCCAAAAGTCGGGCCATGTCTATGAGCGCCGGCTCATCCTGAAGTACATCAATGAAAATGGGACAGACCCAATTACAGGCGAGAAGCTGGAGGAGTCGGACCTTATCACTGTCAAAGCCAGTACGTGTCCTGACTGCACCATCTCGCGCGCATAGTGTTGTAGTTGGGCTGTGATCTCAAGTTTCTCCTTTCGTTCAGACCCCAAGGCGGCTGCACCGCGTCCTCCTTCCGTCACGTCCATTCCTGCTCTGCTCCAACTGCTCCAAAATGAGTGGGACGCGAACATGCTCGAGACCTTCCAACTCAAGCAACAATACAATGCTGTGCGTCAGGAACTGAGCTATTCGCTCTATGCGCGCGACGCCGCCACTCGCGTTGTGGCTCGCCTGATCAGGGAGCGTGATGCTGCTAGAGAGTGCGTGTCAAATCTACTTCTGCTCGACTTTCTGTGCTGATAATCCTTGACCAGGGCACTTGCCAGCATTCAAGCTACGGTTGGCGCCGTTCCCGCTGCCACTAACGGCGGCGACGTCGAGATGACCGAGGAGACCCAAGAAGCTGGCCCTCTACCCGCGGAGGTTCTCAAGCAAATCGATGAGACGCACCAGACGCTCTCTGCGGCGCGTAAGAAGCGCAAGCCGCCGACTGGCTATGTCTCGCCCGCGGATGTGAAGACATTCACCGCGAAGCACGCCATTCCCTCCCTGCACTCATCCTCCCCGGCCGGCGTCACCGCTCTTGCTGTCTCACGCGAGAATCCCTCACAGTTCCTCACTGGTGGCAACGACAAGGTTGTTCAGCTGTACGACCGTAGCACGGACAAGGTCCTTGCGTCGCTCAAGGGCCATACAAAGAAGATCAACCATGTCGCTTTCCGGGAGGTCGAGGGCGATGCCACGCTTCTCCTGTCTGCCGGTGCGGACAAAATCGCTAAGGTCTGGGCACACGACACCGGTTCTGGAGAGTACATTCCGCGTGCGACGATTCGCGTGCACAAGGGCGAGCTTACTGGACTCGCTGTCCACCCCACGAATACCCTCCTTGCTCTCGCATCTGCGGACCGCACCTACTCGCTGCACGACCTTGCGACTGGCGCACAGATCTTCCGCTCGCAGGAGGCAGAGGAGCCCTTCACGTCACTCGCGGTGCACCCGGATGGCACGCTGCTCGCGCTCGGCACGCCCGCGTCGACCATTCAAATATACGACGTCCGCTCCGGGGCCATTGCCGCGGCGCTCACGCCACCAGACGCGGCGCCGTTTACCGTGAAGACCGTCAGCTTCTCAGAGAACGGCTACCACCTCCTCGCGCCCGACTCGCTCTCGTCCGTCGCGGTGTGGGACCTGCGCAAGCCGAAGATCGCGACGTCGCTCGCGCTCGGCGAGAACTTCAAGGTGAACAAGGTGTTGTACGACCTCAGCGCCCAGCTATTCGCCGTTGCGGGCAACGAGGGCGTGCGCGTGTTCGCGCACAAGACGTGGGAGGAGCTCGCCAGCTTCCTGGAGGCGGGGGATGTTGCGGATATTGCGTGGGGCGAGGATGGCAAGGAGCTTTGGGGCGCAAGTGGTAGGGATGTTCGGATCTGGGGTCTGCCCGAGTAAATTCCCCTTGTTCATACCTTGTATCCAATACGCTTTCTGCTGCTTTATATTGGATCGCAGGATGCGCTGCATACGTCTCACCATTGTTGTATGCTTTGGGTCGCGCAATATTCACCTCCTGGCAGAGTGCTACGTGGATGGCGATTCGATTTCTAATTTGGCCATATCGCTCTTGCCGGATCTCTTGCTGCGCGAGAGGCACGACAGGGCAATGGGTATATTCAGGTCTGCTATCTATTCTTACACGGAAAATGGACGATCCTCGAAAACATCATACATGGCACGAAGTACATCCCCGCTATAGTCTCGTCACAGTCCACACCAGATGATAAAAGTGCGCATCCTCCGCTGCATTCGGGTTCACATCGAGAGCCGGCCTCTCCACCAGGTACGCTTCCACCTCGACAGAGCCCTTCGGAAAGACCTGCCCGTCCCATAACTCCTTCCAAGTCTCGGGCGAGTGGCAGAACATGTACGTCCCGCGGCGTGTCCCGCTCTCGACGCGATAGCCCTTCTCCGGGCGGCCGCCGTGTCCGCCGAAGATCATCGAGCCCGGCTCCGGAGAGAGGAGGCCCGCAACGGAGCGCGCGAGCTGCAGCTGTCGCTCCTCGTTGAAGAGGTGGAAGAATGCGAAGGCGTGGATGAAGGAGACGTGCCCAAGGAGCGGCGTGAGCGTGGTGAGCCCGCGCAGGTCCGGGCGGGGCGTGGTGGGCGCCGCGGTGAAAGGCGGAACGGGCGCGAGGAAGTTGGGATCGAAGGCGTCGCCTCCGATGAAGGGGACGGGGAACGTCTCTGATGTAGAACGGTATAGCTCGTGGCCTAGTTGCCAGAATTCTAGGGTGACGAGGACCGGTGAGTGAAGGAAGGGCGTGTCATGGGGGACACGCACCGGATTGCAGATCGGACGCAACGACGTTCTCCATGGGGTAGCCGTCTGCGATGGCCTCCCGCGCGTCCGTTCCGACTGCCCACAAATCGTCAGCTCTCGACTCTTCAGATCAAACGTAGCATCCTCTTGCACTACGCACAAGCACAGCCAATGTCAAGGAAAATGGCTCCCGGACGCTCTTTTCCCATCTTGAGGAAATACGAGTACTTCGGCTGGCGGCCAATCTTCAAGCTTATAGACCACCCCTCAATTTGGAGCACGGAATGCAAGTGTAAATGACATACCGAGTGAACGCGTAACGTCTGATGCATCCATACGGGAAGACCTGAGGACAAGTAGTGATTTGTGAACGTCATATTGTTCACTTTAGGTTTGGAGACCGACCTTGAGAGCCTTTTTCTGGACTGTCATGACATGCTGCTTCAGTTCCTCGACATCCTGGATACCCGTCTGCTTTTGCAAAAAGGCTAGCTCGCTTTCGCTGGGCTCGAAGGTCGTGCCCGCATCGAATGCCTTCTCCTGAGGTGGAACTAGATTAGTCTGCGTCTCGCTGCTATCCGTCATGCTGAGACGAATGTAGCCTAGATTCGTCGGACCCTGGGGACAGTAGGCTCAAGACTCGGCGATAATGATATGATCACGAGTGAACATGTACTATATATATATGAGTGCCTGACAACGTCCAGATATCCGCAGTGTCATGCCTAGGACTCATGAGGACGAGGACGCCCAGTGGCGCCCCCGCCGGGGTCCGAGCCCCGGACATTTGATTTAAGAGTCTTATCTGTGGTTAAGAACAGATCAATCGCGCAACACATGGTTGTCTTCCCGAATTTGCAGTGGTATGCGATCGGTGAGCAATTTGGAGCTCGTCGCCGTCGTGGGCTGTCCTCGTGTACACGATTCTGCCAGTGTGCTCGCCATGATTGTACCCGGAACAGCTTTGGACGTGCACGCGACTCTGCTCCTCAGGTAAGTTCTTGAACCTCTTCGTGGCAACCTACACTTCGCTTTCCTACAATCGCGATGAGAATGCAGAAGTTAATGCATTCAATAGAGACCGCGTGCTACCGCGCATGCAGGAAGGGCATACGAACGATGGTGTCGTTACCTTCTTCGATACCCTGGCACGTGTCCGAGAAGCTGCAAGACATAGGGAACTAACATCGGCAGTGAGTGCCGAGATGAAAAAGGACCAAGAACTCCGCGTTTCCTCAACGCGTGTACATAAGAGGAAAGTGGCTTGCCTAATCAGGAGCTGGGTGAGTAAAATCACGAGCGTGCCTGACTCGAGCAAGTTGAGCCCTCGCCTCGGAATCACACCAGTCCTACATTTTCACGGGGTGTACATCAACTGGCTGCAATAACACAGTGATCATCTCCTCCGTCAAACATCGTGCGTCCTTCTCATCCGCTCTATTCAACACACTTGAAGCGTCGGTTCGCCGTACGCCCCGACTCGGAACTTCCAAGCGGACGGTGGGTGTATGCGCCCGCTCACTTCCAAAGCCAAACAAAACGAGAGTGATTAAAGACGCTGAATGGGACAAAACACCGGCCATGGCCCATCAAGGATGGATCCCATCGGTACCTCAGCAGAGAGCGGACGAAAGGGAAACAAATCGATGCATTCCTAATCCGACATGTAGTACAAAAGACGAGAGAAAGCGATAGAGAGAGTGTAGGTGACGTGGGTGCCCCAACATGCATCCGTCCAAGAAACAAACATATGCTAAAAACACAGTGCTAAGAATGACATCGGCGCCCGCGTTGCGCCGACCTTACTCGGCAGCCTAACCATGCACGGACGACGGCGCACATACATAACCCCATACAAAGTCCGCTGCCCCAGACGATTCCAACCCCCAGGCAACTGCAGCTATCGCATGAAGAGAAGCCAGCCGCCGAACAAGAGGCCGGCGAGGACGAAGAACGCGCGGAGGACGATGACGACAACGAGTGCCTTGCGCACGGCCGCGTAGAACGTAGTCAGCGCAGAGCCGGTCCAGTTTATTCTTCGATGCCCAAAGAACATCAGCACTGGCGACGACACAGGTTACAATCAAGACTCACCTGCGATCGTTCGTCCCACTCGCACGCACGCTTGCCTCCCACCCACGAATGACATCACGATACCGCTTTCCAAACACCCTGTACGGCGCCTTCAGCATACACGATCGGTTCGCAGATCAGCCGCACTCACCAGATCCAGAAGTTGACATCCGGATACGAGAACCGCGGGAACACGCTCGTCAGACTTGGCGCCACGACTGGTACGCGCATCATATCCTCCGAGTCCGGTGGGAGAAGCGCGCGGACGCTCACACCCGCACCCGCACCCTTGCCCACCGCCGGCGGGGCCATATGTGCAAGTAAATCAAGCGTCATACCGAGCGAGAGGCCCCATAGCTTCAGGTCACCGCTCGGGCGCCTCCGGCGGCGGAAGAGCGTCGGCTCAGGTGCGGCGCCACGCTCCACATGCGCGGCATCACGAACCTTCTCGTCAGTGGCGTGCGGGGCCGAGAGAGAGGACACGGAAGGCGAGATGACGATGGCGGGGAACTGCATGCTGCCAATCAGGAGCCGCACGAGGAGACGGAGTATGGTCGAATGCCGGGGCGCGAGGCGCGAAGACGCGTCGACAGTCACGGTCGACCAGCGCGGGCGCGGCGGTGCGCGGGGCCGGGACTGCTTCTCGGCATTGAAGGGGACAGGATCCGAGAAGGGCATCAGTTCTGCGATGGGCACCCAGTGCAGCGTCGTGCCGGGTGCGGGGTCAACGGCGGTCGTGTGAGGGGCGAGCTGGAGGAAAACGAAGGGAGAAAGGATCATGAGTAGCCGCTTCCCAAGCGACGTGGTGATTTCGCGGTCATCGAGCTGACCGATGGGTGTGTATGCAGACTCTGCGAGGTCGAGGCCGATTTCCTCCCATGTCTGGCGCATGGCTGTATGAGCCGTTCGTGAGCATGAGCCACGGAGACGATAAGGAGGGTACATACCGGTGTAAAGGCCACCCTCGTCACTTTCTTCGGTCTTTCCGCCGGGAAACGCGACGTGCGCTTCACCGCTGCGCGGGCCGCTACCACTCAGACGACCACCATCGGCGCCGTCGGGCTTGTCTCTTCGAAGGAAGAGGATTTCTGGCCGGGCGCCGGGTGCATTGACCCAGTCCAACTGGAAGAATTCGGTAAGTGTGGGAGGGGGAACGTTCTCCGGAGATGCGGAGACAGAGGCTGGGTTATTTTGATTAGGTTGTGGTTGTGGTTGTGGGGGAATGTAGGACGGCGGCGGGGCGACGCGAACAATGATAGCGACCGCCGCTCGACGGGGTTCTGGGGAGCGTCAGGGACGAATGTCTGCATACATACGAGCGAGATACGCACGGGTAGCGGGAGAGGCTATGATACGCGGGGGCGTCGTGCGGATACGATGGAGGGCACGCGAGAGCAGAGGGACGATGGACGCGGGCTCTGCTGTGGGCGTCAGCTGCGAGAACAGCGAGCACGACACCGGCAACGCACCTTGCGGCAGGGGGCTGGCCATGGCGGACGGCGAGGAGGTGGAGACGATTTCGAGGAGACACAGTCTGAAAAGTCGTCCACGCAGCGCGTATGCGAGCGTCTGCAGAGGGCGCCTGATGTTCCCCGCGCGTTCGGCCGGCTCGTCCGGCCAACCCGTTGGGGCTTGACGTCATACGCCCCAGCGCAGAGCCGGAGCGCGAGACGCGTCGGGCGGGTCGCCGTGTCCTGCGACGTCCTCGGTGGTCTCGGCATCGACCGCCATGCAGCCATTAGCACGGACTCAATACAGTGACCGATGCGATCCATGTGTTGGCTAGAGCTTGTGCGGACTTGCTCGGACCGATCCTTCCTGGCGTACCTGCGACGAGGTATCTGCGTCAGTCCATCTGGGCTCACTCTGTACTCAGCGTACCGCTCACCGCGCAGCTGCAGTCGCCCTCGCAGTCGCCTCGCAGTCGCCCTCGCGCAGCCGCAGTTGGTCCTGCTGGGTACGCGTAAGCCTCACGCCCCCTGTATAAGCCTGCGTCCCGTGAGCGTCACCGAGCCCTTGATCACCCACCAACCCCATCCACACCATGCAAGGCCGCGCCGACGTCGGCCGCACGCCCCTGCCTCTCGACGAGCATTTTGACTCCAGCCTTGAGACAGACTTCCGCATCCGCCCGGAAGAATGGGCGTTCCTCAAGGCGCAGACTGGTATCGACGACAACGACGAACTGAAGAAACATGTGGTGAAGATCCAGGCGGATGCGTATGCGGTGCGCTTCCATCGCGGGAGACATTGTGGCGTCCATTATGCTTACCCTGTGTGGCAATAGATCTACCCGTACCCCTGCATCAGGCTCTTCGCGTTCATAAGGTACGCGTCTCGGAGACTGGTGATGGCTTCCTGTGCTGAGCAGCCCTGCTTCCCCAAGGCGTAAGTTGGCCGCAATATCAGCCTATGAACAGCTTTTACAGCTCGGAAGAGAGCGCGAGGGCGCCATTTTCCTCGACATCGGCTGTGCCTGTATGTCCGGACCTCCGTTTCCCCATGCACCGTCCGCTCACTGACCGATATTCCGTGCAGTTGGAGGTGACGTCAGGAGAGCCGTTGCAGACGGCTACCCCGTGCAGAACGTCGTCGCGTCGGACTTGGAGCCCGGTGCGTCTGCCCCGCCCACACACCCTACATCACCCTCACCCCAGCAGGTTTCTGGCGGCTCGGGCACGAGCTGTTCCGGTCCACGCCAGAGACCTTCCCTGTGCCTTTGGTCCCCGGCGACGCCTTTGACCCCGCGTTTCTCCCGCCCGTCGCGCCCTGCACGTCGCCGCCGGACATCCCGCGTCCGGATCTGCAGACACTGACATCGCTCGCGCCGCTGGTGGGGCACGTGTCTGCGATCCACGCATCGTCGTTATTCCACCTCTTCGACGAGGACAAGCAGGAGCAGCTCGCCCGCGCGCTCGCGGGGCTCCTCTCCCCCGAACCGGGTTCGATGATCCTTGGCATGCACACGGGCCTCCCCGAGAAGGGCTGGAGCAAGGGCACATGGCCCGGCGGGAAGAGCAGCCTGTTCTGCCACTCACCTGAGAGTTGGGCGGAGCTGTGGGACGGGCAGGTGTTTGAGAAGGGCACGGTGAAGGTCGAGACGGTTTTGAGGGCCGTAGACGTTTCAGGGCTGGGCTTGAGCCCGAATGATGCTATGATGTATCGCATTGCCTGGTCAGTGACGAGGTTTTGATTTTTAGAAAGGCTCTGTGGACCGTTGTAGATTATCTTTGATGTTGATGCATTCAACTGCATCCCTGGCTTCCATCTGCACTCGCCGCACGTGTGCTACCTCCTGTGTCCTTGGAGTACTCAGTCTCAGAGTACCAAGTTCACCTGTCGAACCCTCGCCATGCCGAAATCCCTCTAGTCGGTAGACCGTTTATTTCGTTCAAGATATGGCATAGTAACACAGCGCAGGGTGACGATATCTCCATCAGAAAAGCGACCGATATCCCAATTGGTCGCGGCGTCGCATGCGCACTCCGATGACCACTCACTCAATTGAGAATGATCGAGATCGCCGATCACGTCTAACAGCGTCTAGCTCGTCCTATGCTGTCCCGATTCTCCACTCTCTCCCTCGTCGTTTTCTTCATTTTCATTCCTGGCTCCGCTCATGTATCTATCAGAAGTTATTGTAGCATGGGCGCTATAGTGTAGTGGTTATCACTTGGGATTCTGACTTCTGCCCAAAATTCTCTAACTGGTGCATGTAGTTAATCTTCCCAAAACCCAGGTTCGAGCCCTGGTAGCGCCTGAAGGTAGTTCTGGAATTCTTTTTGTCATCTTAAACTTGAAAGGTCTCGCTGGACTATCGTTTGTGATGCTTAAGCTGCCGCAGTGATAAGCGTACGAGTATATAGAGATCATCATGTCTAATCCCGACATTCCCCCGATCAAGAAACTGCACATCGGATATACTCTGGGAGACCACATGCTGCGGGGGGTACAGTGATTCGAAGACATTGCACCAACGCTCGAGGATCTGAGGATCTCGGTCGACCCGCGTGTAGATATCCTCAGTATGTCGACCTTATATCCTTTGTCACTTGCGTTGGCTTTCTTGGCAGAATCATTCCTTCCAGTTCACCTTTGCAGTCGACTGCAAACCCTTTCGCGGTCGGTCAGTCGTGCAGAGCTAGAGCATACATTTTCTGCAGAATTCTGGGCTCTCTCGCAGCTAGTATCGCCTGTTCTGAGGGTATTGCGTCTCACGTTATCTATTCATGGGGACACTGATCGGCCGTCGCGTTCACTTGGCAGGCCTTTGCCAGCACGCTTACCTCAAATACGCCGGGTTAAAAGAGCTTGAGCTCGACTTCTAGATTATGAAACTTAGCCCGGGAGATGACAGAGCTATGATGCGGATGGCACTTCGGCCCGGCTTTGTCAGGGAATGCAAAGAAACCTTCTCTAAATTCGCCTCCAAAGGTATTCTCAGGCTGATGTGATTTCTATGATAGACGAGAACAATAACCATTGTATGATCCTGCATACTCAGAGGCATGCCCTAGGCAATTTACAGAGTGATGCAGCTACCATTGTGGACATCGAGTAGTGATCGAGCGTAAGTTGCGATCGAGTGACAAGGTTAACAGCGGGTTCGCGCCTTCACGACATGCATGCCATAACTTGGGCAGTTCGGATAGTAATAGAGACGTTTGATAATTCTGCGGATATCTCGGAAATGCCAGCTCCATTGACGTTGTCGTAAAGAGCACGAGGTGCTCTACTAATACTAGGAGGCAATGACAGAATTCCGGTGGACACCAAATCGCCTCTGAACAGAACCCCCACCTTCGGCGGCCTTGGTCCTGCAGCGTCGAATGTCCCTACTATACAATCACTCGCCCTTCTTTTCATACATTCTCTCTTTAAGATTGGGACTACATCAGGTGCAGCATGGGCACGCATGTCAATACTCAATATTCCACAAAATGCGCCTTCTTATTCCGTCATGTTTATGCATCAGTGTCGTAGCCTACCATAGCATGCAGTAATGTTGCAGACACAAGACATCCGGACCGTACTCTATAGTGGCAGGCCGCACACCTCGCAGTCACTTCCTCCATGTGTGTTCTCAAAGGTGCAATGCGGACAGATGCGCACGTTCACGGACGCTCCGCTGCGTTCTTCCCGCGCGATCTGGTCGAAGACTTCCTGCGGGATGTCCTCGTCCATCGCTGTGTACGAAGGACCAGATGGGGCAGTAGAAGTTGGTCTCGGAGGGGCTGTAGCGTGACCATAAGTCGAAATCACGTAATGATTGCCTGAATGCACTTACGTGCTGTTTCACGAGTGAAGGTCATCAGAGTCTGCCAGCTATCAGTCTGGATGAGCTCATCTAATACTGTAGGATCATCGAGGTTTGGCGCAGTCGCCATCCGTAAGAGCACCTTCATGTCATCCTGTGGCAATTCACGGTCAGCTCAACGTCGTCATAGCACAACTTATTGTGCGCGCATCATACTCACCGATGTGATCAGCTGAGTCGTGTCTAGGAATGCTATGAGATGCCAGTCGCTGAGCCACCTAGTCAGGGCAGCTCGCTGCTGCGGGTCGCCACCTTGGGAGCTGACCGGGATGTCAGGGGCATGAAGCCGCGAAAGTTCGGCGAGTACAGCCTCTATATGCTGATCCTCTAATCCCGGACGATTCTCGATCGGGAAGGCAGTGGAGCGGAACAAAGGGGCTGGATTTTGTGGGAAACCTTGGGAAACCTGCGATCCGCTGTTAATGGAATATGCAAGTATTATAGAGATAGTTACGCACATTGACAAGAAGATATTCCACGGGGAAACATGGCTTGGCACTCTTCTGCACGTCAAGACCATACTCGTTCTTGTAGCGGTAGAAAACATCTGGCACGTAGCGCGCAGATTCTTGGGTCCTGTCCTCCTCCTTGACACGCATGATACCAGGGTCGACACTCGCCTCGACCATGTCGGCATCGACCATTGCGCATGCCTGCTCTGACACTTGATACGCGGACACATCAATCCCGCCATCCTCCGTGCCTGTCAGCACCGCAGTGATCATCCGCGAGGCAAACAGTCCGGTCGGAGAGGAGCGCGAGGGCGTCGGGTTCGCATTCTGGACGTGGGCGGCAAAAATAGTTTCCAGCGACGACAGGAAAAAAGATTGCGGATGCCGCTTGTAGGTGACCTTTGTGCGGTCCTCCGGCGATGGGTCTAAATCTGTGAAGATGTAGCCAACAATCTGCAGTGGAGGGTTGGCCGCACGCGCAAGCTCGCGCACGCGCGGCTCGTCCTCCCACGGGATTCCCAACTCCAATCCATCTAGCTCGCCATGTTGTGGGGGCTCGTGGATGGCCTCCACAACTGCCTTGACACCCATTGGCACTTCCTTGTACGGTTCGTACCGGCCGAGGAGCCATCCAAAGCGTTGCAGGCCTGTCTTGCGCCAGGCCTGGAGGAATCGGTCGATGACATCCGTCGAGGCAATCTCGAGGTGATCGACCATACGGAATGGTTGACTCTGCAAAGTGATCGCTGACGGTTGACATCCGGAACAGATCGCTGCGGGCCACGGCGGGTGGCTGCCGCTCGGACATGGCACCTTGACCTTGTACGAGAGGGGATCGAGCGGCGGGAGCAAGGTCGAGGAGGTAGTGGGAGTGTTCTTGGGAAGAAGCTTGCGGAGGTAGGCGTGGTAAGAGAGGTGTTTAATATTGTGCTTGGTGTGATATTCGATGTCGTAGGGCTCGAGGGGCATGCAATAGTCGCACATTGCGTTCGCACCATGCTTGCAAAATCTCGAGTCGCGACCGCGCGGGAGCTTGCCATCCTGTGAGCGCCAGTACGTGTCTACAGGATCCTCCTGTACTGTCTCCCATGGACGCTTGGATGCGACGGCGGAATGCGCCGTGTCAGCGTCAGCGGTGGTACTGGGCGTTGCCTCGGTTTGCCGTGGTGTGTACAAGGCGAAGAGTAGGTCCCCATGCCTTGGGACAAGCGGTTAAGTCACCTGAATATTCTACAGGTAATACACTCACTTGAATCCCAGCGACTCTAGATTCCGCCCCTTCAAGCTAGACACGGAAACCTCGTTTCCTCGCGGTCGGTTCGATATTTGTAGCGAGTTGGGATCAGCATCGGGGGCAGTTTCGAGAATCTACATGCTGTCGTGGTTATGGGCGACCGGGACAAGCGAAAGCCAAGGACATACCTTTGCTGCCAACTCGGAAATGTCGGCAGTTGGCTGGAGGTCGAACCTAAAGTTCCCATCCTTGGATCTTACCCTGATGATCTGCATATCTTCAGGACCTGGTTATGTGGCAGTTCTGTCAACGCACCATCGTATATTGCGCAATAATCCGGTATGGAGTACGTGGTAGTGGGCAGAGACCCAAGTCTACGCGTCCGGTGCGAGTGACGTCTGCGACGCGCGTCGCATCACGCGTATTAGCTAAGCACTTTTGCATTAGCTAAGCAATTTTATGACCGCGCGTGCACGTGACTTTACTTGCGCGCATCTGTGCCACGGCTGTCGCAATCCGTCGCGTCTATGGCGAGAGCACATCCAAACCGCCAATCATCTCTATTCTGGCCGGAGCTGTACGACATACACATTCCGCACGTAGACAAATGCCATTTGCAAATCGCGTAGCAGCGCCTAGCCTGTCGCTATCCGCAGACGGCCTTGTAAATGCGTGCGCGAGAGCCCCATGCAGCTGCTCTCTTCGCCTCCTCGGGACACACGCCGCCAGACCTGTAGTGGAGATCGTTCCTTCGCCGTAGATATGGCCCAGAATCCGAATCCAAACCCGCTACCACCAGGGGACCCTTCTGGGAGCCAGTCGAGTACCACACACCGTCGCACGCGGTCAGCAAGCCAGCCTCATCCTGCCGCAGGTCCGGGCACGAGCCGGGCAAGTTGCTGCTGTCTTCCCGCGTCGTTCAATCTGAAATAACAAATAAATCAGACTCTGGAACCTCTGGATTTCAGTTTCCTCAGTAATTTCGACCCTGGGCCCAATACAGCTCCCCCATATACACAGGCGAGTTACGACCAGGACGCCATTAATAGAACCCTACGCACGCTGCAGGACGTACCGCAGTCCCAGTTCGCTTTCCCGCACGTCCCCCAAACGACGCCCGGGCATATGCCGCCCAATCCCCAGATGCCAAATCTGATGCAGAATCCAATGCTGACGGAGGCATTCCTAGCAGCACTCCCACTGCTGCAATATATGCAGATGCAAGCGCAGTACAGCCAGCAACAGCATCCATTCCAACAAGCACCACAGCATCCACAACAGCACGTGCACTCACAGCAAGTGCCTGCACAAGCCTTCCAGTTCATGCCGCCGCCTTCGCAGGCACATACACCGTATCCACCAGGCGGGGGACAGTTTGGATTCATGCCGACGAGAGAAATCGCAGAAGCTACCATGGCGCCGCCTGCCTCGACCGTGAGCACCTCGCCGTCCCCAGAGGCACCAGATCCCACAGAAGGGGAATCTTCCGTAATGGTGGAGGACAAACGGCGGCGCAACACCGCCGCGTCAGGTACGTCTAGGTTTAAGTCCGCTAGCCGCGACACGAGAATCGACGCGTCTTGCAGCGCGCTTCCGGATCAAGAAAAAGCAGTGGACACTGAATCTCGAGCGTACAATCTCCGACCTGTCCGGACGCGTCGAAGAACTCGAGCGCGAGGCTGCAGAGCTTCGACGCGAGAATGGATGGCTGAAAGAGATCGTGATGCTGAAGAGCAAGCGGCTGAGTGGGGTCGTGCCGGAGCTGGAGCAGGGCGCGTCGGGAGGATCGGGTGGCGGCGGCGGTGATGGGAGCGCGCCTAGTAGCGGCGCAGGGAGCAAAGCACAGAGCCCAGGCGGGGAGAGGGGCAGCAGGGAGGGCTCGGCGGAACGCAGCAAGGGAAAGGGAAGACAACCGCCGTGATCACGGCCTCTGCGCTATATACACTGCAGGAGTAAGCGAATTCCGAATTGTCCCAAAACGGAAGTCCGTGTGCCAGACATGAGCCGCTCCCACGCCCGGTGATCGCGCCCACAAGTCCGACTTCTCAGTCGTCTTCTTCTGCTTGAGTACCATGTCGTTCGGCCGACCGCCATCGATATCGTCTGGTTTTAAGCCTACACCTCCGGTACACATCTCTTCGTGAATACCCGGCTCTTGTGCTGAGTGCTGAGTTGCTGTTCAGGACAGGGGGTCGTTCCCTCTGGATCACTTTGGTACGCCACTGGACGTACCCATCCTATCCAGTCACCGACTCTTGCGTCTCACGCAGGAGAATGCACTGATTACATGAAAGTATACCTCGACTGTCTGAAGAAGAACACGAACAACTCCTCGCCGTGCAGGCATCTGAATAAAGACTACCTTGAGTGCCGGATGAACCGGTGAGCGCAGTCGGTGCTCGAGCAACGGTTAACGGCTGACGTCCTCTACAGCGGACTCATGGACCGCGATGAGTGGAAGAACCTAGGTCTAGGGAGTGTCTCTGCGCCCAGTGCTCCTAACACTAGCAGCAGCCCTCCAACGTCAAGTACAAGTAAATCCTCGCCCAATACATGACCCCTCCGCCTTGTCTAGATCGAGTACCCTGGTTTTGCTATCTACACGATTTCTACCGCTTTGAGATTCTCAGGGCGAGTCCGAGTCCAAACGTGGGACAGTTGGCTGCTACGGCTGCTACTACGCATCCCAGCTCAGCTACACGATATCTGCCACCTGCACTTCTCCTAATCCTCGTTTATTGTCCTGGAGGGCGTAGCCCTATGATAGACAACACACCACCTGCACTTACATCTATTGTGGTCCAAGGTTCTTGCTGCCACCATATAGCGGAGGAAATGGCTTCATACAAGTGAGCTGTATACGACAACCAGCTTGAGACGACGGCTCGAGATCATCAAAATGGATGGGCCGCCCCGAGAGGCGCAATTGCATTGAATTTTAATGAGATGGACTGAGAAGTGTGTCGCATCTTCGATGACTTGGGGACTTGGAGTAAAAAATTACACCGAAACTCCTGGCTTACATGGTATGAGTATGCGTTGGGCGTGATCAACCTCTTGATACAACGGTTGGCCTGCCCTTCCTGTCACATCCAATGGTAAGGATCCAATCCTTCTCAAGAGTTGGATCAAATTAAGTGGGTGGAGGAAATGCTCAGCAGCAGTGCCGTAGCACCAAGTTGCTTGAAGAACGTCTCGATGTCGGAGGAACTCAGCTCCGGCACAAGCTTAAGCCTCGAGGTCCTGGACTTCATCCGCAGATACCCAGCAGTAAGTTCCATGAAGAAGTTGTTATGCGCCATAGTGGCCTATCTTATCATGTAGGGTCAATACTTGGAGACGGTCACCGTCAGACAAACCGGGGTCATGCAAACTGAGTACTACGACATGAGCTAGATCTCTACGTCGACGAGTGCTTCCAACAACAAGCCCATGATTATCAGGGCTTGCTGTCGCTCTTAGCCTGAAGTTGACTGGACAAATCACCTTGCTTGCAAGGTCTCTCCCATGCCACAATTGACCCCTCTTTTCCTTTCCTTTTTCCCACGCTCACATGTCTCCCGCGTCTCAGCCGCTGTGAGTTCGAGCCCCGCTCTGCGCACTTCTTTTTTCTGCTTGTGTCGTCATGGTCATGGTCACACGTCTCAGCCATTGTGAGTTCGACGACCTCCGCTCTCCGCGCCTTTTCTGCATGCTCGTTCGCACCAATACAAACATATCTGCTCGACTCTCCTCTTCGCAACAATGCAACAACTATGCTGACTCATTCACAGCTCACGGCTCTTGCTCCTCGCTATAGTCATTCTCCTGGCCCGCTGCCTGTGTGTGAATTCCATCATCAACTGATGTGACCTCCCATTCTCGCGTGTCTCTGCGCACTCACCGCTTTTGTGCTATCCTCATTCTATCCTGCCTAGTGTGTTCCAGTCATATGTAGTCTTCGCGTTCAGCAGTTCTAGGCGGTCATCCTCTGTCTTCAGGTCTGGATTGTGTTTTTGCAGGAACAGCTTTGGGTCGAACTGTCTCAGTAGCCGAATGGTGTCTCGCCCGGAGCTTCGCGACAGCGCGACATATAAGTTGAGTAATGTCAGCGTCCCGGGCGGCGGCGGAGTCTGGATATCGATGAGTACAATCGGTATTGTCTGACCCTGTGCTCGATAGTCCGTGAAGGCGTACGCGCCCGTGGTACTGAACTGTCTTTGTCGCACAGTTTTGTGCAGGACGCCGCTCCCTGCTCTTCCTTGCACAGATATTTGCATAGTGATTGATGACGGCTCAATCAGAATCACACATTCTTCCAACCCATCCAATTTCAACGCACGCGTACGTGTTAGCTTGACGAGAACATAGACCGGCATATATTGCAGTTCGATCACGCCTTCATCCGCAATCGGTGGTTCATCTGGATCCAGCACTATGCCCACTATCTCTCCATGCGGGCCGTTTGCCACATCCAAATCCCCGAGTGCCAGGGCCTGCTGTCTTCAGAGAATGGCAGCCGCTGCATGATGTTCCGCCATGCAGTGTTTGAGGTAACATTATCATTGCGTGACCATAGGATGTCACTAACAATGTATGCTTACTGTAGCCTCTCACGGACGCGAATGCGTACATGGAGGATGAACTGGCACTGGTGAGTCAGTACTGCATAGAAGGTTGGCATGTCGGTAGCACCGCAGCTTGCACAGCACTCAACACCATACGCGAATCCCACTGTACACGGCCTCTCTAGGCATATGACATGCACGGGGCGTTGATTCCACCCTCCGAGTATGTGCAGAAGCTCCGCGGAGCTGTCGTTGTCGTGTGCTTCAATGTGGCTGTGTATGTGTTTGGCCAGGTACCCAAGCATCGCCACAGATTCATTGGTGATATCATGTATATCCACGTGCTTGTCCCTCCGACAGCTCCCTCTGCACCTGTGTCCCCGCGCAAGAGGAATGTGCATGCCCGTGACCCCTTCGCCACATTGTTGGAGCCACCGAAGAAGGCTGTGCGATACTATTGACATAGACGTGAGTATCATGTCTTGTTATGATCAGCAATGCCTGTTTAACTTCGCTTCGTCCAGGCTTATGTGTATGCGGCGGGCGAGATTCGAACCCTTAAGGCTTAGTGTATCTGACACTACTGACCCTATGTTCTCATGCATAGATGTTGCTTAGTACGCCTTAGAAGCATGAATTTAGTTAGCTTAGAGCACATAGCATGTACGTTGCCCTGCGAAAAGAATAAGTGAATTGCAGCGACACTCGAGCGTGTGACGAGTGAGCTTGTGAGATTGACCAATTGCGCTCTTAGCAAGCAAGGTTATTGCCGATGGAGGAGGCGCTTCTCTAGTCTCTCACTCGACGCTTTCCACCTGTGGCTGCACCATCCGGTCCGTGGGCGGCCCGGTTCCCATGCCAAACTGTGCTCAGCGGCCTTTTGCAGCCTGTTGAAGTTCCTCACATGCGGAGGACGCGATTGTCCAAACGCTCGAGAATGGCGTTGTATGTTTTCAGTCACAGTCACTGCATCCGGGTATCCTGTTTCCCTGAACTGTGTTACTTGCACGGCAGACATAACTTTGCATGGCCGACTGTGACATAATTCACCGACCTCGGTTCCTGTCCAACTTCAGCTTTCCCAGTGGTCACTTGAAGATGTATAACCCCGCTCTTTTCGTTCGCTGTAGCCACCATCAGGAATAATGTGGGGCTGCACGCTGTATGTAGCACTCTCCCAAGGGTCAAAATAGCATCGGCACCTCTATCGGAGAATTGTGCGCTCATTCTCGCCCACGTAACGCTGGCCTCCCGAATTGCCCCATCTCCTATTGGGGCATTCCATCCTTCTACGCTGCGGACACCGTCAGCAACAGACGAATGGCGGTGATGTCTCCCGCACGTTCGCCGTTGAGACATGGACCCGTTCGCCCTCGGCCGTTCCCGGGTCGTCTCCCTGCCCGTTGCGGTAACTAGAAGAACGTTCATGGCCAATTTGGGTCCACGCCGGTGAACGTGGCTGTTAGCTTGCTTACCGTGCTGGACGTCCATAGTTGATTCGCAACGAGCCCGTGAGGAGTGTTTCAGATGGGCCCGGGCTTAATCGGGCGGGCTGTGCGGCTTGCCGTGCTACCATCCCCTCGACGTTCCTTTGCGCACCCAGCACACAGAGACAGACATGTTCGGGCCAGTTTCGATATGGGCGAACTTGGCGAACCAGGCTCTATCCATCCTCGCTTTCCCCGCCCAGGTATCCCTGGATCGACCCTCGCAATTGAGCAATCATCGCTTCTTCGATGTGCAGGTAAGACACTGTACGGACCTGGAAAAGCTTCCGCAAACTGACATATTCTTCTTTCCCCTAGGCGCATCGCGGTGGCAGAGGTAATACCGTCGAGAATACCCTACCCAGCTTCGCTTGGTGAGCGTCTGACTCAAGGCATTAGCATATTGCTGAAGCTCACTTCATTGCATTCAGGGGCTTGATAGACGGTGCTTCAACATTAGAACTGGACAATGGGATCACCAAGGTCGCTGCCCTCTGCGTGCAGCTTGGCTGACTAATCCTGATGATATACATCATCTAGGATGGCGTCGTCGTCGTCTGGCACGATCAGAATATCACGCCAGGAAAGTGCATGGACACGGCCCCCGTTGTTAGTGCATCTTTACATTTGGTCGTGCTCAGCCAGTAACGTGGATGCTATAGACACCGGATGATCCTGATTTTCCTTACGTGGGGAAGTTCATTGCCAACCTGACTCTTGCGCAAATAAAGACCTTGGATTGTGGTTCAACACGACAACATGGATATCGTATGTTCTAGGCACACTACAGCGACGAAATTATGACTCACCGAAGCGAATTTCCCAGCAATGCAACTTGTGTACCCGGGGGCTCGAATTTCCACACTACAGGAAGTATTCGACTTCGCAGAGTGCGCGGATCCGCAGCACCAGATCCTGTGGAACATCGAGTCAAAGATTAATGCGCAATATCCCGACCGCACGGTGGGCGTTGATATCTTTGTGCGGAAGCAACATGAGATTTTCGCTGCGAGTCCGTACAAGCGATCCATCACGGTGAGCTTCTCTTCTCGAAATAGTCTATGATATAACAGAATTGAGTCGTTTCACAGTATCAAAGCTTCGACTGGAGGACATTGATTGCTATGAAGGTTTGTTCCCGGTCTGTTGAGTATCGCGCGCGGATCAACTCATCTTGGTATAGGAAATGGATCCTTCTATCACTATTTCCGCTCTCATCGACGAGTGAGTGGTGCCATCATTATATAACATTCCTACCTGAAAAAGTACATAGTGAGACGGCCTCCATGCCAGACAACAGCACGTCACCCTGGCTAGCCGGCTTGCGTCTCGACGACTTCGCAGGGCCGAGTGTTGGCATGCAAATCGCGCAAGCAGCGCGTTCCATTGTGGCCGACATCCTTTCGCCATCAGCTGAGAGCTTCCAAACACCCGTACCTGACCCTGCTATGGCTGGGTATGTGCCATTTACAACAAGAGACATGATAGACGAGGCGCATCGTCTGAAAATGCCTGTGAAGGTGTGGACGGTATGTGGTATAGTGTGCGATCTCAGGTTTGATGAGTTCTGATCTGTCACATACAGGTGAACCGGCTGAACATCGTGGATCAGATGTTGGACTGGAAAGTGGATGGCATCATCACCGACTGTGAGTTACACTACTATAAACCGAAGGGCAAAAGCTTACCATCATTCGGACCCGGTTAGACCCCAACGTTGTGCGACGTTCTGTCAAGCAACGTGGCCTACCTACCGCGCCCAAATACCCCAAGCAGAGAGTCCTGAAATGTCTCAAGGAACACCTGGCGAAGCAGCAGTAGCCTGCAATGCTTCCGAGTCCCCCCTAGATCCCCGTATCATGAAGTGATATGCGAACCGTGTAGATTGTGTACTGTATACCATAATTTTTCGGAACCACAGCCGTTGTCGAGCAGGAGCAGACAGCTAGTGTTCGCCCCATTGCCCGCCGACATCGTCCACCAACCCGATTGAGCGAATTCGAGCGTGGGGATACGGGACGAGTCGGATTGAACACAGACGGGCGTCTAATTGGAACTCCGCACATTTCTCGTCGTCACTGCGTGCAGCGTCGAGCTCAACTCGTCGAGAACATACCACCCGCCATGGCCTCCGTCCAGCTCGTAAAAAAGGCCGTCACCGTGCCGCCCACCGTGCGCACCCTTGCCTCGGGCGTGCCCCGCGCCCCTCTTATTGACTTCCGTGCCCGTGCTGCGGGTCACGGTGACCATGCGCACCACCATGGCTCTGCTGGCCCCCGCTCGGATGCACCCTCAAAGGTGTTCGGCTCTGTCTTCCAGAGCCCCTCCTCCGGTCTCGTCGCCAAGGTCCGCACGACCGGTAAGTTATCTCTCGTCTAAGGGGACACCCGCTAAGGCGCAAGTACGCAGCGCCGGTCACGGGTGTCTTCCAGCAGCGCCTCCTGCATACCACCCCCGCCGTGCGCGACGCGCCGCAGGTGCCCGATTTTACGCCGTACGAGGCGAAGGACGAGTCGACGAACCGCAGCCTCGCGTACCTTATGATCGGCTCGATGGGCATTATCTCCGCGTCCGTCGCGCAGTCGACTGTCACGGAGTTCCTCAAGACCATGAGCGCGTCCGCGGACGTCCTTGCGATGGCCAAGGTCGAGGTCGACATCAACTCTATCCCCGAGGGCAAGAACGTCATCATCAAGTGGCGCGGCAAGCCCGTCTTCATCCGCCACCGTACCCAGGACGAGATTGAGGAGGCGCGCAGCACCGACTGGAAGTCGCTCCGCGACCCCCAGCCGGATGAGGACCGCACGAAGAAGCCCGACTGGCTGGTCATGTTGGGTGTCTGCACCCACTTGGGTTGCGTGCCCATTGGTGAGGCTGGAGACTTCGGAGGATGGTTCTGCCCATGTCACGGTTCCCACTACGACATCTGTACGTCCCACTTTCTTCATACTGTCGCAGGTCCTAACGCATATGTGTTGCAATAGCTGGGCGTATACGGAAGGGTCCCGCCCCGGTAAGTCCCATGCACCAAAATTGTGTGTTCACCCGTCTAACCCTGCTGGTCTTAGACAAACCTTGAAGTGCCTCAGTATGAGATCAACGAGGCGGAGGGCAAACTTGTCATTGGTTGATAGACATGTCATTCATAGAAGCTCACAGCGGCGGACCCTTTTTAATACAATACGCTCAAGAATTGGACAGCCAACTCGTGAGTGCCCGTATGTCTCCTATGCAAAGCACAAAGCGGCTCCTTCAACTCGCCCGCCGTCTCAGTACGTTTGGATCCGAAATGCCATCTACCACTCTGAGGTGGCTGCGTGTCACCACCTGAGCTCTGAGTGGACGCCTTATGCCATCAGATAAACTCTCATGATGCCCATTTTGGAGATTAACGACGGAGAATGAAGTGATATTTCGCAAAGATGAGATGTCGGGACTATCTCTAAATATTCCGCCTTTCCAGCTGCTGTCCCCGAGGATCACCTAGATGGATGGACAGCGTTAGATGGTGCACTGAGAAGGACAACGGGATTAGGAGCTTGTTCCGATATGCGATTCAGTTATGGGCGCAGTATATTTATATATATCGCTCAGTGAAATCCTCTTCTGGGTATACTGACAGCCTGAAGCTCTAACTCTGGACGCAATCATCGCTTGCGAATGGGTCCCAAGTACCTAGGGTCCAAGCAAGACATACAGTTGCGTGAAATACTGACCTGCCTCTACTCGCGCACTCGGCTTTGGTGTGCACGTAAAATTACGGTGTATACTGTACCGCCTTGGAGCACTGTAGATTATCACCAGATTCAAACTACAGTAGGTAGCACGCGACGCGCAGAACTAAATATTGTGGACTGGCTTCTGTTTAGCACCATTTATATAGGCACATGTACCTATGTAAGTCTCAGGCTACACGACTGGTAAACTCCTCGTCATTTTCGAACATGACACTATTCAAGGCGTCCAGAATCTAGGCCGTGTAGGATTAAATCGCAATGCATGCTCAATCATTGTTTGAGCTATATAGCTTCTCGCATCCCAATTTCCAGCATCTGCTCAGTCGGACCGATGACTGCGCAAGTTCATAAGGTTGGCCTCATCCATACTCATCCAACGTGACAGAGGACTTATCCATGTGACGTCACGTTCTCTCCTGCCAAAAGAGGTGTACCCTGTCACACCAGATAGGCACCGTCTTATCCCGTAAATCGATCTTCAATTGCACGGGCCAGAAACTCAAAAATCGACAACCAAAAATCTTTAGAATAAGTCTCACCAGGCAAGTTGTTGGTTTTAAAATTTCGAGATCGTGGGTCTACAGATTTCCTTTCAATTTTGAATGCTCTGTCACACATTGTCACGCGGCGTTTGATGCTTATGGATGAGGCCAACCTTATCAAATCGAGCGGCCACGCTTGCGAACAACTTGAAGCGGCGTGGAACATGGCATTCTAGACCAACACGTCTTCATCTTGGCTACCGTCTGCTACCATCTGGGCGCAGTTGATACTGGACACGTCTACTAGGAGCCTAGGGTAGTTCTGCGCTAACAGTCAGCGATGCCGCCATCGTGCATGTGGTCTGCGCGGTTGTCGATTTCCCGCTGCGCGTGATGCCGAGATGTTCGGGTAGACTGCGGTCGAACTGTACTTGAACTAGATTCTGCAATACTGTTATATACGAAGTGCCAATGACGATGGTCCCGATCTAACTGCATCTATCAGATCCTGAACGACATGGCGGTGGCTCCTGGATCCGTTATTTGCCTTGCGCTCGGTTGCTACCGTCCCCACTGGTGCGCCCCGAAGCCGCATGATGGTCATAAAGACGTTCTAAGGAGTATTTCCAGGCCTCCCATCGACTCTCTGATACTACCGATTTATGCTGCAGGCACCTCATTAGCCGTCTTCCTCTCGCAAGTTGTCCTGCAGAATGTTGCCCGGTGGATCTGGTCAAAGAAGTACGCCGCTCGTCGTTCATTGCACGATGCAACACGTCAGGATGAAAGTTCCAGTAGGAGTGCTACTAGGGGAGGGTGGGACGTCGTGGTCTGGCAATACGCTCGACTATTTTGCTGCACAGCGCTGTTCGCATTGTGCCTTCACTCTGCCACTCGTGCAGGAGCCAGAAAACCTGCGTACGGAGGATTGGGAGGGTGGATGGAAATGAACCTATGTGCCATCTACGTAAGTTGCATGCTAATGAACGTAGCATGCACTAATTTGCGTTTCAGTTATACATGTCTCTCCTGGGTGTCTTATCAATCCTATCCAGCCGTTGGGCAAGCAGGGCAGCTCGACAACATCTCATGGTGTTGTTGTTGGTCACTTGGTCCTGCTACGCATATCGTGATCTCTGGCCTCTGGCTACATTTACGTTAAGCCCAATGGACGCCGCCGAAGGGAACATACTATGGGCGAAGGTCTCGATCCTTACATTCGCCACGCTCGTCATTCCGTTGTGCGCTCCTCGTCGTTACATTCCTGTCGATCCTAAAGTAAATTGAATCTACCTCCTATACGGGATAGCTAATTAACCTCTCAATCCTGGGCCGCAGGATCCAACATCAGAGCCCAGTGCAGAGCAAACAGCCTCTCTGGTATCACTTGTGACCTACACCTGGCTCGACCAGATCATCCTAAAAGCGTCGCAAATGTCTCATCTACCTTCGGACCAGTTCTTGCCTTTGGCGGATTATGACCGCGCCAGGTATCTCACGGAGCGTGCTCTCCCTGTGCGTACTTGACCTTGAAGTCTCATCCAAGTTGCAAACCTAATTCCCCAGCCTGTTTCTGAATTGTAGCACGTTGATCCACTGGTGGTGACCAGGAAGCGTCACATTTTCTGGGGAATTATACGCGTCTTTGGTAAGTATTCTGTATCCCGATCGTCCTGTCACTCCTCAAGCTTCAAGCCTGCCGCAGTCGTCGACTTTTTTGTCATGGCTACTACGCTCACAATCAGAGTGAGAATCCCACTCTCTAGGCCTTGCAGTTCTCTCAACATCCAACAGGCTGTCACTACTTTTGCAAGTCCAATCGGCGTATATCAACTGCTACAGTGAGTTCCATGAATATGGCATTGCGCGTTTTGGCACAAAATCATGCTTGCTCAGGTATCTCGAAGCGGATGGAAGTGATGCTACTGTTCGGCCATGGGTCTGGATCTCATTCCTCTTCCTTGGCCCAGTACTTGGGTCAATCGCAATCCAGTGGTACATATTCACCTCGGTGAGTGGGGGGCATGGAGCGATCAGATCAGCGAAATGACTGCATGATTTCGCAGACAAGGATGACAGTGCGCTCGGAAGCCATCATTACACAATTGGTCTTCAATCATGCTCTGCGCATTAGAACGACAGATACCGCGGAAAACGAAACCGGAAGTGGTATAGGTGACGAACATATGGAGGCGATCGAAACTGTGGGTCAAGAAGATAATAAAGATCGCAGAAGCGTTGGCACACCCATTATAGGAAAGTTGAATAACCTCGTGACGAGTGACCTTCGTAATATCTATCATGGTTGTGACATTCTGTATATCAGTGAGTCGCCGACGTCTCGACAATCATTCAGAGTCTCTCACTTTTATTGCAGTCTTGTACCTTCCTGTGCAGTCTGGACTATGCATATGGTTTCTATATACCGTTCTCGACTGGAGGTTAGTCGTTTTACATATATTCCATCGTAAGACTGATCGATTCGCGCTCGTGGCCAGTGCATTTGTGGGCATGGCTGTGATGATCTTGCTCCTCCCGGTGCCCGGAATTTCTGCCGGATTCATCCAGAAGGTGCAAGCAGAGAAGATGCGGAAGGTGCGTCTATCAACTAATAGGCCTGTCTCAATACTCATTACATGCAGACTGACTCTCGGGTACAACATGTTTCCGATTGTGAGTATAGAATGACTTCGTAGAGAGGGTATCTGAATCAACCTTCTTTAAGTTCTCAAGTTAATCCGCATGATCAAATTATTCGGATGGGAGCCTCTCATCGGCGAAAGGCTGGCAGACATGCGCGAGAGCGAACTCGAGTATGTCAAAGAGTACAAGTTGCTTGAAGTCTTGAACAACTGTGTGAAGTACGTGAATATACCGATATTGATTAGGAGTTGTAACCTCATGAACCCTTAGCTACCTTATACCGGTTGCGATCATGGTTGCAACATTTGTGACATATGTATGTATCCAACCGGCATTCGCCTCGGTGTACTAATTACCCCTCGACCAGACCATCATTATGCACAGGAGCCTGACAGGTGAAGATAGGCTGCCGCTCTGTAGCACAAAAGTGTACTCATCGGTTTTTAGCATCGCGCGTGTTCTCATCCATGGCGGGTGAGTAAGACCGAACATTCCTTGTGATGAATATGATACAGCCTTCGAACAGCTTTCTCCCTACTTCGCGAAAACCTTAACAACGTACTGGGGATGAGTCCCGCCCTTGTGCAGGGTGAGTCCCCGAACGACGAGTACCAACAAGAGCCGCAAGATTCTAATAAACTTACTCAGCCAAGGTTTCACTTGACCGCCTTAACGAGTTTCTCAATGAGGTGCGACCATTAATAACTGTGGAGCATTCCTTCCTTCTGCGACTGATGCATTGGTACTAGACAGAGCTCTTGGATAAGTTCTCTGAGAAAGACGCCTCGGACTCAGAACAATCCACTTCTGTCTTCCCCGAGGAGATTGGTTTTCGAAATGCACTCTTCACTTGGACAAAAGCGACACCGGGGTCTTTCATTCTTCGCATAGATACAGAACTATTCTTCAAGCGTAACGGCATCAATGTGATAATCGGTCCAACAGGATCTGGCAAGACGTCGATGCTATTAGCATTGTTAGGTTGTGACTCAGTCTTTGACAAGCATATTTATCTTACAATGACTCTAGGCGAGCTGCGATACCACGCGCTGAGTCCTGATTCATTCTATAACCTACCCCGGTCAAATGGGGTTGCATATGTCCCACAGGAATCCTGGATCCAGAATGCAACCATCAGGGTAAGTTAGATAACTCTTGCGGGGTCGCTTATCAATAAATATGCGCAGGAAAACATCTTATTCGGTTCCGTGTACGACAAGCGAAGATACGAGCAAGGTCAGTCGAAGTCTATAACTGTGTTAAAAGCGACATGAAGACTGACCGCACGCAGTCCTTGAGCAATGTGCTCTCAAGCGTGACATTGAGCTCCTCGGGGCTGGTGACCAAGCGGAGGTCGGTGAGATGGGCGTGACTTTGAGGTACGTTGTCCATACTCTGTTCAACTTTGAGATTGGTCAGTGCTCATAACAGCTGACCCGTAATCCTTTAGCGGCGGACAGAAGGTCGGAATATCGCACTGCTTCCGGCATGGTTTAACTTATTCGAAGTCGTGCTTAGGCGCGCATCGGTTTAGCACGCGCACTGTATTCTACCGCGGAACTACTTCTTATTGATGACGTAAGTCTCCGAGTGGAGTGTATCACTATTTCTTGCATGAATTTAAACCGATGGCAACAGGTCTTCGCTGCTCTCGACGTGAGTACAACTCAATGGATTGTGAACAGCTGTTTCCAGAGCGATCTCGTTCGAGGACGTACCGTCATACTGGCAGTAAGTTCTCGTGTGTAAGGAGTGGTTGATCTGCTGAAATGCGCACCAGACGCATAATATTAGTGCTGCTTCTTTCATCGCTGACTTCGTTGTGACATTGGATGCAAGTGGCCGGGTCCTCAAGCAGCAAAATCTGTCAAAGTCTCCGGCCTCCGGCGACATACTGGAGATAGGGACCATCGGAGTGGACGTGTATTCCGAAGGTTCCATGGCAGAGCATGATGTGCATCAATCGATTGGGCTGGAAGGAATAGGAACATTAATTGAGGAAGAAGAAATCTCTGAAGGCCATGTTGGTTGGCTTCCTTGTATGTTCCATTAGTCCGGGTCTGGGTTGATTCCAGGTGGGCTGACGCAAAAATATCAGTGAAGATGTACCTATCTCGTATGGCCGGGAAACGTCCCCTCTTATTCTGGTCTTTCTGCGCAGCGGCACTGGCCGGCTGCGAGCTATTGCAGGTTTCCCGAGTCTGGTGGCTAGGTAACTGGGCTGAGCAATATGCAAGCCATCCAGCATCAGATGTGGCTGTATCTTAGTGAGTGCTTGCTTTGACGTACTAAGACATACGCTCGAAGCTGAATGTTTCTTAGCTATCTTTCCGTATTTTCAACCATGCTCTTCCTTGGATCTGCCTGCTACTCAGCCACCTTTATCGCCTTCGCATACGGTTCATTACGAGCTTCGAGATCAATTCACAAATCTTTACTCGGCTCAATCTTTGGAACAACTCTCAGGTGACTTTATTCGAGCGACTGCTATTCTATGAGTCTCAATAAATTGACCTCGCAGGTGGCTGGACAAGACACCGACATCAAGGATCGTCGCCCGCTGCACTCAAGATATACAGGAAGGTGCGGTCTCATCTGAACCTATTGGCCATCTCGCTGAAGTCCTCTGCTGTCTCAAGTCGATGGTGCCTTATCCTCTAATTTTGAGTGGTTAGCAGGACTTACTGGCTCCATGCTGTTCGAATTCGGGGCTGTTATTATATTCTCTCCTGCCTTCCTTCTTCCCGGAGGTGCCGTCACTGTGTTGGGTGTCTGGTGTGGCCAGCTTTACATGAAAGCTCAGCTCTCTGCGAAAAGAGAGATGAGTAATGCGAGAGCTCCGGTACTGGGTCATTTTGATGCAACCATCAGGGGTCTCAGTATGTGTTTGCGTGCGTCTTCACAGTGATACGTTCTCACAGATTATCTAGCGTCTATTCGGGCGTATGGAGCCGAGCATGCCTTCACACAGGAATCCTACCGTAGGATCGATCGTTATACGAGGATAACGCGCTCATTCTATAACCTCAGCCGGTAAGGATTCTCGTGATGTTGATGTGTCCTTTCTCATATCAACAGATGGGTCACTCTTCGTATGGAGGCCCTTGGAGGCGTATTTGCTGCTGCGCTTGCGATATTCTTGGTGTATGGGGGTAGAACCAGTGCGTCAGACACTGGCTTCTCATTAAACATGGCAGGTACGTGACCTTATATACTCGCTGGACGTATTGTACTCTGACCGTGCTATCTTGACAGTCGCATTTAGCGGCACTATCCTCTGGTGGATCATGGCTGTCAATCAATTTGAGCTGAGCGGTGGGTCTCTAAATTGTTGAGCTGCAGAATAGTGCGTGTTAAGTACTGCATTTCCAGGCAACAGGTAAGGGACAGTACTGTCACTCTAACCTACCGTATCAATTGATTCTTCCAAGTTTGGAGCGCATCCAACAATACCTTGATACCGAGAAAGAGCCGAAGCGCAGTGACGCAGGTGTACCCCCTGCCTATTGGCCTGCAAGTGGGGATTTGAAGGTCAACGGTCTATGCGCCCGATATTCTCAGGTATTTACGAACGAGTGGACGCATGGGATGATGACTCTAATTATTTTTGCATAGGACGGACCGCGTGTCTTACATGACATTTCATTCGAAGTGCGTTCAGGTCAACGAGTTGGCATCGGTGAGACCCACTTATTCAAAGGTGCAATAAGTCCGCTCTGACTGTCACGCCAGTGGGTCGGACCGGCAGCGGAAAAGTGAGTTCCATCGGACGCTAGCTCCACGTTATCGATAAGCTTATGGCTTGCAGAGCTCCCTCGCCTTGGCTCTTCTACGCTGTATCCTCACCGAAGGCGAAGTGTACTATGACGGCATCCGTACTGATTCCATAAATTTGGATGCCCTTCGGTCCAACCTTGCCATCATCCCGCAAGATGTGCGTTTTATTTTTTCGAATCTCGCTTTGGCTGTCCTTGACACCTGTTAGCCCGAGCTGCTTCGTGGGAGCCTACGCTACAACTTGGATCCGTTCCAAGGACACGACGACGCCATTCTGAACGGCGCACTCAGAGCATCAGGACTAACTACATTGCAAGTAGGCTCAGAAATGAGTCTCACATTGGACAGCGCGATTGCTGCGGGGGGTAGCAATCTATCCGTAGGCCAGCGCCAGATGGTCGCGTTGGCCAGGGCGATAGTGCGACAAAGCAAGCTCTTGATTCTTGATGAAGGTCAGTAACTGGGTTGCCACTGTCGTATCAAACGCTAGCTTATCTGTTGGGTTATTTGTAGCGACGTCAGCTATTGGTGAGCAAGGCAACGTGCATGGCCAAGCAACTATCACTAACTGAGCTGTGTCGCAGATTATGAGACGGACGCCACCATCCAGAAATCACTGCGACAGGAGCTGAAGAGCGACGTTACCGTGCTGACTGTTGCGCATCGTCTGAGGACAATCATGGATGCAGATCAGATTGTAAGCTTTATTATGTTATTATCTTGTCTATATCAACTCAGTAATTTCCACGTATAGCTTGTGCTGGACGCCGGACGCATGGTGAGTCTCATCATAAGAGTCTCAGGACTGACCAGCCAACTCATGATTTATCGTCAGATCGAATATGGTCCGCCTAATCAACTCTTAAGCAACGAGAAGAGCAAATTCCGCGCGTTGGTCGAGGAGAGTAGCGACAAGGCAGAGCTGTACGCTATGGTATCCGGGGAGTCTTCTGTCTGAAGCTTGAGTAATACGTCCCGGTCCTTGGATTCTATGCTGTGTTCAACAAGATTCTTTTACATTGCATTGTCCGAGGTTAATTCAATGCTGTAGATGTGATGAAATGTTTCGCAGAGAGCCCATGGTCTCTCCGAATGTATCCATTGCTGAGTGGGGATGAATATGTTTGCGATGCGAAATGCAGAATGATTAATGACATGATTGGAACGCTGCCCCGAGAGCCTCACAGCTCCGCCCAGCCCGCATCTGGCTCGTCCCCTCCGACAAGGAGCGCCAGCACAAACGTGAACACACTCGCACCCAGCCTGATGCCAAGCCCGCGATATAGCTGTCCAATGCCCGTATGCCTCAGCCACGTCTCGCTCTCCTGCTCGTCCTCCACATCCTCCCTCTCCTTACCCTTCCTCCTGCTCGGCCGCTTGATGGGCAAATCGGAGCGCTCCTCGGTTAGGATATGCCAGATCGCGTCCACTACGCCGTTGTACGGCGCGGGCCGCAGCTCCACGCACGGACGGAGCGGGCGGGCACTGCCGCGCACCTGCGCCTGCAGGCGCTTGCGGACGGTCTCGAATGGGATCGTGATGAGCAGCCCTGCGGACACGCCGAGGAGCTCCGCGAGCGACCACAGGAACGGGCTCGTCTCCGGGGAAGCGCCGAACCGCGCAGCGACGAGACGCGGCAGGGTCAGTGAGACGGCGGCGCGGAGCGAGCAGTCGAGCACGGTCGGGATGAGCAGGTGCGGGTGGAGGTACAGGCCGCGCACGCCACCCTCGTGCGTCAGGATTTGGCGCAGAGCGTCGATCGGTCCGGAGTAGGTGCGGTAACGCGGGTGCGAGGATTGGATGATGAGGCGGGTGCAGACGAGGTCAAGGGGGGAGAGCAAGACGCCGGTGAAGACGTGCGAGGCGACGGGGAAGAGGAGACTGGAGGGACCGACGGGTGAAAGAGGGGATGACGGCATGACGGCGGAGAAGAGGGACTGGAGCAGTGAATGCATGGTTGGTTGCAGGCTGGTTTCCAAGGCATCTTTCACGGTCGCTGTCAACAAACCTGACAGAATAGTAGGTCAGAACACGAATGGGCCTCTGGCTTGTGGTGGGCGAACCTTTCCATAGTGATAGCCATCCCTCGGTACGGAAGTTTATGAGTGCTTTCATCATGCCCCAGGTGCCACTAGCACTTCCAACAGGAATAATGTATTCTGGTTGTGTGGCTTCATCCAGCACTGATTGCCTCATCACGTAACCTCGCTCGTCGGCGGGTCGCGGGACCGCACGCTTCGGGGTGCTAGGATCCGCGAAGTATGTCTCATTCTCATTAGAAGAGTCGCTCAACTGTGATGTTCAACAGCATGTTTATTATTCAACACGAGCGCAACGAATGTGCAGCAGCGCACCTCCTCTTCCTCCGGTTCTTCGGGCGCCATGCCTGGTTCGGGAGGTACCTCACCTGCATCCCGTGGCACCCATTGCACTTGTAACAGCGTCTTGCCAACATCCCATGGCTGCGTCACTACCGTTGTGGCATACTCCATCAGTGCAGAGACGAGTAGGCCCTTGATGACGACTTGTACATCGAGGCCGTCGTCATCTTGCACTATTGACGAGGACAAATCAAACAGTGGGCTTGAGCTGGCGGTGCGTGTTGACCATTGATATGTCGAGGATGAAGACGACGGGGAGATGGATGACGACAAAGCGGAATCATTTGAGCTCGGGCCTGGAACGGGAGGGATGAAGGACCAGGCGTCGGGAGGGGTTGCGTACATATCACGTAGAGAAGACGGAGGCGTGGTCATCGTAAAGTCATCCGAAGGTCAATTCAGCAAGTCGAAACGGTTGTGGTGAACGGCTCAGAACGAGGCTCGCGCCGTCATGCTCAAATTCGATGCGCGCACAACGCGGCACACGGCGAGCGCGGTATTTGCCCATGTTTGCTCCGCGCGCCCAGCGCGCCACCATGCAAGCGCCCGCCGACCTCAGTGCCTGCTTTCGACCCACGCTCGTCGCTCACACCAACTCATGTGAATCTGTGTCCCTCTTTCAGGTGCACATCAGTTTCAAGAACACGGATCTGCCCATCTGGTGGTTCATCACGCTCCACGGTCATGAAACGACTGTATTAAGTGAATTCGTCGCAAATAACCTCAAGAATGGGAAAGAGTGGACAACTACGGAGACAAGCCATACCGGAACTCTGGAATGCGGGGAAGACCGTATTTGTAGATGATTGACCTCACTCTCAGTGTACAACACCCAGAACTACGGCGGACGTCGTGCAGAAGGTAAGCATCGACATGCTCAGCAATCCCGGACAAGCAATGTCCTAAATGTTTCCGCGCCATCCGGTTAGACAGGGTTACTGTCGCTCTCGGGACCAGAACTTGCCTGGCGGACGCCTCTTTCTAAGAGGGGCGGTTTCAGCGAGTTACTGTGGGCTGAAATTCTAATGAAGGCATACCGAGCTGCTTGTTATCCGGTGTTACACACATCATTCAACTGTCGGGGCCCTCCGAGCAGCCCAGTCCCTAAGAACAAGCCCGCTGTGAGCACGGATGTTATAAGAGCTGAGGTGGTAAATCAACATACACCACACCGGCGAGCAAGATCCTCGACGGCTTCCGCACGCTCAACAACTGGGGCCTGTATGTCGCTGTCAGCGATGTTAGTACGGACGGCGGCATGAGGACTCACGGGAGCAGCGGCAGTTATGCCAACCATGACGGCGATAGCGAGCAGGGAGAACCACTTGAACTGCATTGTAATGACGGGCGAAGGATGTTGGGGAAGGTATAGTATAGTTTAGACTCGTTCGACCGTCTTTTATAGTGCCGCTTGCATGCGCCGGGGCGAGGAAAGATTTAGATGCAGATCGCCGGTTGGGGTTTCGGATCGCAACGGCCAGGAACTGAGTGGCAGGTACCTTAGGCGAGACCCTCAGGTACCGACAACGGTATCTGCGTTACATTAACGTCGGTGTAGTTTGCGATTCGTCGCATCCTTTGCAACTGCATCTTTAGCTCAGACTGCGGCGGCATACTGCGCCTTTCTGTTTGGAACCAATCGGAAACCACGGCAGCGCCAAGCACGTGGGTCCAACGACATGGTCAACGCCGGTTGATGACCCTGTCCTCCCAGAACACCGTTCTGCATGGGGAACAGACATGCATTTGCTCGCATCGAGAAGATTTGTTGAGTCAGGGCCGCACTTGCACATGTTGACAAGCCTCTTTTCAGATCCTCGCAATCGCGGATCCTCTACACCGCTCGACACTGGAAAGCAGGTGTCACGGGTGGCAACGTTGCACACGACATAACGATGGCCATCCCACGTATGCTCACAGCCTTGGTGATATTGTGCCAAAGTCAGCCTAGTCCACACGGCCCCAGCGATTCCCCCGAGGTGGAACTCACCATGACGGCCGAGGTTTTACGGCCGCGGCAGGCGAAGATGAAAAACATTCATGCCATGCCCGGGTAGAAGAATGTTATGCATCATAGACACCGATGACAGAGTCAGCAGCGAATTTACGCCGGCGCCAGCTGGCCGAGACAGCAGGGTCAAACCGCTTACTGGAGACGCACGACGAGCATGACGCACATAGAGTATCCAATATTAGAACTTCCAGGAAGATGAGTCTCTCCAGCGATGCTATAAGCTACAGCTAATCAGAACGTGTCGGAAGCGCAGTTCGAGCCCGACGACTAAGACCGAGGACATGGGAGACTGGGAACATCCCGTTCTAATCCCGCTGCCCTGCCGGTCTTCATGCACGGCATTACTGGACGACTTGAATGTCCCCAACCACTTTCTCTGCCAGCTTGCGTGCCAACCCTGGGGGGATCACATTTAACTGAGCCGGTTGGTCCTGCAAATGCCCCTGGAACGGAACGGGAGATGAGCGGAAGACGGTTGTCCCGGAGAAGTCAGACGTACATGGGCTAAATGGTACCGCAGTCCACTGAGTTGCTTATACTGCTTCCGACAGCCCGCAAGCGGGCATGGGAAAACCTTCTTTGGCCTTTCCTTGATTCCAAATGTTTCAGGAGCTCCCGATACATTCGAGCCTTCAGGAATTTCCACAGAATATGTCTCCAGTGCTTGTTGGAAGTGCACCTTCGATCTATGCCGAATAACATATGAGCGGAAATGACCGATAAATCCTCGGCGCAACTTCGTGCTTACACTTGCAAATGATACTGAAGTCCGTTTATGCTCTGAAATTATGCTAAGATTAGCTGGCGAAATTCAGCGACAGCTAATTGCAAGCGAACCTTCCAGCTTCTATCGCAGCCAGCTAACGCACATCTAAACGGGGTGATGCATTTCGCGTCATCACCATGAACACCTTTGTAATGGTTTGACAGCTCTTTGGACGTCGCATATCTATGGCTACTGTGCGTTTCTCCTGGTGGCCAGCAGGTACCGTGACCACAGGCATACGGCAGGGTGGAGGGACTGCCGAGAGCTTAACGCGAATAACTTAGTCAGGTCGGGGGAATGCACTTACTCTGAAGTGGCAGGAAGGTTACAAGAAAGACGCGGTGGCGGGCCCTGTCGCTCGCTAGGTCTGCGCCGGGAAGCAACATGTTGCGCTTTCTGTACTTCTGTGCGATAATACGGTGAAACATGATTGGGGCCGCACGCCTGCGTTGCAATCGAACCCGCGATGTGCCCTTGTTCGCCTCCAGATTGGGAAATAGGAGGTCCTGGAGAGACTTGCGGCGGTGGCGCCGACGGTCCAGTATGATCGTCAGGAATGTCTTGATATAAACCATCTCCAGATGAGACGTCCTGGGGCGGGCCACTTGGCGATCCAGTATTGTAGGTGTCTGTTGTCGAATCAAGTTCCATGTCTCCTCCCGCCAAGACGGGAGCTTCATCGCCACGTCCACATGGGGCGACGTCAGGCGTAGACAAGGCCGCGTCCACATTGACGGACGCTGAATCCGGAGAAAACGGCGGCGAATAGAAGGATGGAGGGCTTGGAGAGTGAGACCGCGGCGGATTCCCCAGGGCGGTGCTTAAGGAAGAGGATGCATACTGGAATGGGGAAGGACCGGGCGGGCGAGCATAGTTGTCACGACCGATGTCATCTCCTCTCAATGATGGATCCAGAAGTTCCGGGTCGAAGGGGATGTCGTGAGCTTCGTAATCCTGGCCGCCGTTTTCCAGCACAGGCGTCCTCGCATAATGAGGAACTGCATGATCCCAAAGTTGATTCGGCACGGCACTCGGAACGGGGGCCCATTGAGACTGGTCCCGAGGCACCGGTTGCTGGGTTTCCCCCAAGACTGCAGGAGTATTCAAAGGATTTGTGCGAGCAAGGGACGCCTTCTTTCTCTCGAGCATTCTCCATCTGACAGCGTCTCTGTCAAAACAGGCTCGGAAGACATGCGACTGACAATGGAGCGATACCTATTCCGACATCCTAACCCGCTTCGCTTGAGTTCCTGTCCAATTTGTCCCCACCGTCCCCCCAATCTATTGTATGCTTCCAGTAACGTGGCATCTTCCTCTGGTGTCCATTCATCGCGCTTGAGAGACGGGTCCAGAGCCTCCCGGTACCGCTTCGAGCAAGCGTCGTCTGTCCTTCCCGGGATGTGTCTTGCAATGAGCGCCCACTTCGTGCCATGAACTGCGTACAGGGATAGGAGAAGCTGGTCCTCTTCTGGCGTCCACGCCGTCTTCTTAATTGACGGGGACAGCGAGTGCAGCCACCGCTGTGCGGATGGACAATGGGGTCACAACCAATACAGTGGATTGTATTTGTCTTGACGCACCTTTCTACATGCTTTATTTGTGCGTCCGGGAACAGAGAGTGCAACGGTCTTCCAGTTGTCGCACTCTCCGTAGAGTGCAACTGCCTGAGTCAGCAGGCTGTCTTCATAGGGCGTCCATGGCTTTCCAACCCCTCTTTCGCTCATCAACGCCTCCGCCGCCGAAGAGAACAGACGCAGCCGGGTGCACGCGACGCTGCACGCGACGCAGAGCGGAGGAGAGCAACAAGGTTAACTTCGAGCCACACCGAGCCACAGGTGCTGATTCCAGAACAGGCGCAAGAGACGCCGGGCTTCCTGTTACGTAACTGACTCTCACTGTCCTCTGGTTGTTGCACCCATGTCTCTCCTCCCTGCGTATTCCTCAGACGAAGAAGATGGTCGTCTTTCGCCCACTCGGGACGCGTTTGGCCTCTCATTATTACCTTCTGCAAAGAAACTACGACTAGAAGAGGACGCACCAGCCTCACAGGCTCTGGTGCCACAGGCTGCCCCTCATGTCCTCGCCGAAGTGAGTCCCCTCGCGTTCAGCAACAATACATGATCCTCACAGTACCTATCTTATAGGATGTTCTGCATCAGACATCTCTGGTGACACGGCCCACTGACACTCAAATGAACGTGAACATTACTTATGACGATATGATGAGGCCTACACAAGGGCCTGAGAATCCGTTCGGCGACAGGAACCGCTTCATCAATCAGAACGCTCTTGCCGGCCACGTAGAAGAGCAGGAAATGACGGAGCATGCCTTCAAGCAGCAACACCTCACGCACCAGATACTCGGATACTCGGCGAACCCTTCGGTGGATCCTAATGCACCGGCAATTCTGGGCTCGCTAGAGAAAGCGCAAGAGCACGGTTTCACAACCCTCGACCTTCTGAAGGCGCCCAGAGGTCAAAAGAAGGAGCTCAAACGTAAGCGGAAACCAAGGGGCGACGTGGAGATCGTGGACGGGGAGGGGGCATATGAGGGTCCGTGGGCAACCTGGGATGGGGACCAGCCGCAAGGTGTTTCCTTCGACGCAGAGGACGTCGGCGAGGAGGAAGAGTCGGAGCCAGAGGAGGAGGCGCAGATCAAGAAGGCGAAGCCAAAGCGTGGTGCTCCTGGCCTAGAGTCCTCGACTTTCCACGGCAAGTCCATGACCGACTACCAGGGGCGGACATACATGTGGCCGCCTATTTCAGAGGCACCGCAGTTGCATCACGAGGCTGGCTCACAAGAAACGTTCATCCCAAAGACATGCATCCATACTTGGACCGGACATACGAAGGGCGTTTCGGTTATCCGTCTGTTCCCCAACACTGGCCATCTCATGCTCAGTGGGTCGATGGATACGAAGATCAAGGTCTGTTCCTCCTCTTTTCCGTTGCTGTTCCGCTGAATCTCTTGTGAACAGTTATGGGATGTCTATACACATGGCAACGTTCTACGAACGTTCCATGGCCACATGAAAGCTGTGAAAGACGTTACGTTCTCAAACGATGGTCGCCGCTTTTTGTCCTGTGGGTACGATCGTCAGATGAAGCTTTGGGACACCGAGACGGGGCAGTGCATCAAGCGTTTCAGCAACGGCAAGATTCCATATGTAGTCCGCTTCCATCCAGATGACGATAAGCAAAATATCTTCCTGGCCGGTATGTCCGACAAGAAAATTATCCAGGTAAAATTAGCTACTTCCATTCATGATGCTAAGTAGATGCTGAGCTGGGCTGGGCTGCAGTACGACATCGATTCCGGCGAGATTACCCAAGAATACGACCAGCATCTGGGTCCGGTAAATACGATCACCTTCGTGGATGACAACCGTCGGTTTGTCACGACATCGGACGACAAGACGATCCGGGCGTGGGATTTCGACATTCCCGTAGTCATCAAGTATATCGCCGAGCCGCACATGCATTCCATGCCTGCAGTCACGCTGCATCCGAACAGTGAGTCTCTTCACGTGCCCGCCCGAAGCGAGTCGGCGGCTCACCTTCGATTTCGCAGAAAAATATTTCGCTGCACAGTCGCTGGACAACCAAATACTGGTATACAGCACAGACAACTTCCGACAGGCTCGGAACAAGCGCTTCGCGGGGCACTCTGTTGCGGGATACGCCTGCCAGGTCGGGTTTTCGCCCGATGGGAAGTGGATCAGCAGCGGAGACAGCGAAGGGAACGTCGTGTTCTGGGAGTGGAAGACGGGCCGCATCAAGAGCCGTCTAAAGGCGCACTCGAAGGTCGTCATCGCACACGAGTGGCTCCCCCATGAATCGGTGCGTATACGTTGCAGGGCCCGTAGTGTTCAGAGCGCTGATGCTAGACCATGCTCGAACAGTCGAAAGTCGTAACTGCGTCGTGGGATGGTCTTATCAAACTCTGGGTACGTCATGCGCGACTACCTGTACTGTTGTTGGACTGCTCACCACGTGCCCTCAGGATTGAGCGTTTTACAATGCTCAGGTGCTGCGAGCATTTCGTCATGTCTGCCCTCGCGCTTCGCCCTTGCGTCGAGTGTATTTCATCGAGTATGGAGCCGCGTCCAATATTTGATAGTGGCATTTGCGATATGTATTGTTATCACGCCGCTAGACGCTTCTGCGGCCGCTTCAAAGCCCGTACTGACGCGGCGCGAGACAAGGGAGAAAGTTTTCCGATGAAAGGCATCATCTGAGGCAGAGTGGAGCGGCGTCTCGTCGAGACGAACAAGCGAGATCCCGATGCGATGCGATGTGTTATAGTACTGGTGTCAGTAACGCGCGCGTATCAAAATGCCAGCTTCAAATAGCATTTCAGGTGTCGGTGAGGTTATTTCTGTCGTCGACTGAGGTAGCTCGATAACGGCTGGTTCTTGAGACGTCGACTGGTTGGTCGGCCTGCCCCCCCACTCTGACATCAGAAAACCAGTGTGGACAGGCTGGGACAGGTGATTGGAGGCTCAGCAGACTTACACAGCTAGTTCGCAATGGCCGTCAGACTTCTCTTCCGTTCTTCGAAGGGCCTGGGTATAGGAAGCGGGATGCAGCTTCGTGGGCATCCAACAGACGTCAAGACGGCATGGTTCGGAGGCACTTCCGGACGGAATCCGCGTGCGGCCCCCGCGTAGGCAGTGACCTGCGTCGACGTAGGCCGCCCACGACGAAGAGCGATCTCCGTCACGACCGCGATACTACGCGTGGTGAATTGGTGATGATGAGTGGGTGAACTCTCCCCATTGCTCCGAGCACACCAGATCTCCACGTCGGATATGAAGCAACAGCCTTCTGCGGCATACTGATTTGCCAACAACCTGATAGATTGCGGGCAGATAGAAGTGTAAAATTCAATGGCCGATCCAATATGAGAGCGCGTATTTATGGTCCACGAATAGGATGCGGGTATAGAGAGGAGGAAGTGCATGTACTGTCCTTGTGGATTGGTCACGGGTTGCGCCGACGCGGCAGTCAGCTCCCATCATGCGGCAAGCCGTTTCTCCGAGTTTGTAATTGTGCGCGGTATGCAGCAAAAGATGTCCGCATGCGTCGGCGAAAGAATATTGACAGAACGTTGACAGAAGGCACTGCGAGCACGTTCGCGGGCAAGAGGGTGATCGGGCGGAACGGTGTAGATAAGCGAAGAATGCTCTAATGGGATCAGCGCACGCCACCGACTGAAGCGGCGATGGGTTTGTTCGGATGGATCGCGAGGCTCGGGTGGAGGCCTGGAGGCTGGAGCATCATTATCATTGTCCTGGTTAATGTAGGAACGCTAATGGTCTGCGAGGGGTCTTGTGTCGCGTCTGCCAAGACGACTGCGCCGACTATACCTACAGCGAAAGTGAGTGAGGAACGCCGGCTTTGCAGACAAGCCAACTTGGCGAGGCTAAGCGAGCGGCGGCGTTGGGGTAGGACGCAGCTGGAGATTGCCCGGCACCGCCTGGCGTTGGGTGGCACACGTTGGGGTCGGAGGCAGGCACTGGGCCACAGGCAGCCACCGGTCGCTGGCAGGAGGCGACGCCAATAACGCCTCCATCGCCGGGACACTCATCAACGACCTCCGCTACCAGAGGGCCGAGATGCCGAGCCTATTTTCTGTGCCTGGCGTCGGTGGCGTCTATGTACACTGGGTCATGACACACTTGCGTCCACGTGCGCTTGGCGTGCCATAAAAGCGACCTACCATTGACTGGAACACCCGTTCTTCGCCCCGCAAAGTCTCTCCGAAGCACTCTAGCCATACCCGGATACCTACCCCGCAGCAATGCTCCCTCGTGTGTTCTCCATTTTCGCCTTTGCGCTCTTCATCGGCGCGTCTACTGCGCTACCTGTGCGTCCCTCCAGAGCTCACCACTCTTTGACTTCCCTGACAGTAATGATAACTTAGCTGGCGGTTGAACGCGCAGACGGGCTTGAGGTAAGTGCTTCGTGCCTGTTGTTCCTGGTCGTCGCTGATTTATGCACCCTTTAGGTTGCGGCTCGCTGCGAGGTTAGTTCCTGATTTGCGGCTCCACCATATGAATTCAGAGCCAATAAACGCCCCACAGATGCCAGGATGTACGGGATCAGAAGGACCTGGGTGGAAGCGCGCTGAGGACAGTGTAAGCAGGTTTCGGCTTTTACTCCGGCGTGTCTCAAGCTTCGTCATTCAGGCATGATTGTTGGCGATAATTCCACGACTATATGACGGTGCCAGCACCCTCCATCCCAAACCCCTGTGAGTCTTGTCGAGTTGTTCGCACCTGATGCCTGTACTCACCGTTTGACAGTGCTACTTTAAGCTGCACAGCGTTCCACTCTATTCCCACAAACCAAAACTCCCTCGCTCGTTCTGTCTGGTCTCTTGGCGCAGGGCTGGTATTGCATTGAATCTCGCATTGCCCTTAGTGTTTCGTCCGGTCGTTACCCATTGACTTATTTCTTCCTCATATCTTGTTGCCTGTACCGTTAGGTGTATGTCGTACAACCCAGCGAATTGGGATTCGAGTCAAATTATGTGACAGTATCTGCTAGCAACCGAATGCCGATGGCATGGATCGTGACTCCTCTCTGCAGCCTGCCAGCGAATCTAGCTTGATCTAAGACTGACAGATGCGCTCGGTCCGCGCAATGCGAGATGACAACAAATTGCGAGATTATCGGCTCGGCGTACCTGTGATCGTGAAGGCCGACTCGCTTGTGGTGGCAGAAGTTGGCCGGCTGTGCCCTGCTTTGGCGGGCGACCGCTCGCGCAGGGAACAAGGTCAAATGCCGCTGTGGGCCGGAGGAGGAAGGATGGTTCTTTTCTTTCGCCGGCGAAATGCTACCAAATCAGTATCGCGGGGTGGGCGATCACGCTGGCCTGTTGGTGCTTCCGCGTTATCTACAGCTTATCTGATTGTGGATATACTTTTGGAAGCAATCGCCATCTCAGCCACTACTCGGCGAAGCTGGGCACATGTTAGGCATGCGGGGGCATGCGTTAATTTTGTGCCGTTATGCAACGAAGCATCCGTAAAAAGCGTGAAGTTGAGTAAGTAGTAGTAAGTGATGTAGCGCGAGTAGTACAGGTGGCGCCCTTCCCAGGGATGATCACGCTAGTACCTCCGCCGGCATCATCCGGCGAGACGCGACAGCCCAACATACGTCGTATACCGAGGGCTTCAGCGGTGTCTCACTGCTCAGTGCCCTACGCTGACCACCCTCAATTAGCTACCACACTCAGTCATCCTTACCATAATGTCTGAACCTCTTCTGGAGAAGAACCCCTTCAACGCCAAATTGCAGCAGGCAGAATTCAAAGCTTACTGTCGTTACTGGGAACTTGAAGCTAGGGGCTCCTCGGAGCCGCCTCCGAAAATTGGTGTCACTAAGCAGGTAGCGGCTCGCATCCTTGGCTATATGCTTATCTATGCGCTGTCTCGTAAAGGCAGGATCGCGATCGCCGAAGATATCAGCGATTGCGAGACTAATGATAGACTATGCGAGCTCGGGAGCATGTTCAAGGACTTCATACTACTACGTCGCTTTAATGACATTTAGCCATGGCCCGTCTCAACCTGTCTGAGAACGTGATCAGTTCGAGCTCACAATGAACGCACTCCTACTCCCAGTCAACATTCTTCCGCTCCACCATTTGACTTGGAAGTAGGCGACGTCAGTTCACTCCTGAAGGAGCCCCCCAAGGATCACAGGCAAGCCAAATACATTGTCAGTGATTTTCTTTAGTGATATCGTAGATCTTTGACGGTGAGCAGGCCCTCGAGCGGGATAGATATCGCTGCGTGTTGGGCGGAGGCGTTTTCTCATCTTGTGTGTCTGGTAAAGTTGCACGTCAGGGCGGTGAGAGGCCAATCCACTTGGAGTGTGCACATGTTTTTTCCAGATCGACAACCTAGAATCTTGGTGATCAAGCTAAGGTCAGGTTTCATTCAATTGCCCATATAGCTCCGTCGTTATACTTACAGCCGTCATCTAGCGCGACCATGCTGCTACGGTCTTGTCGATATTCGAACGTTATGGCGACGTTGAGATTCAACAGCTCCTCTCTGGAGACGGCGTTCATAATCTTAGGAATATTATGACTCTGAGCATTGATAATCACCGCCACTTCGACGCCTTGGACATCTGGCTAGAGCCAACGGAAGATGTAAGCGATGCAGAACAGTAATTTCCACGAAGTTTCCAACCCTATGCCAGGTGGACATATATCTCATGCGCTCCCGCTACAATTTCCTCTTGGAATATCTTCCCAAGAAGATTACCTTCGAGCCAAATACACGCGTTGACAAGAAAACGGGGGAGATGTGTCTATTCCCCAACCCCGACCGGAAGCTACTTGCCCTGCACGCCAGTTGTGCACAAGTTTTTCACTTGTCTGGTGCCGCAGAGTACGTTGAGAAGGTCCTCCGCGACATAGAGGAGACAAAGGTGTTGGCAAGCAACGGTGGATCAGCTTACCTCCTCCATAACGCACTGCTTAGCCGTATCAGCTCTCTTGTGATATCCCACTAGTCTCCTGTTACCTTACAGTTACCAGCGACGATCTAGGCGTTTTTGTCCGCAGCCACCCAATATTCGATGTGTTTTATCTAGCGTAGACTCGATAAAGTTGTATCGCATTTTTGTAGACCTGATACTCCGAGCTGCAGCCATCGCACGTTCAATGCGCTGCGAAGTGAATAAGTGAATTTGTGGAAGCATGTGGCCCTCGGATCTCAAAATCATGCACCCAGCGTGCACCATCTATTTATTGAAGGTGGAGCACCACGCGATCGCAAATGCCCTCACTTGAAGAGTCACTTCTTCCCATCATCACGAAAATAGCCCACGGATGGGTAGTCGCTTTTCTGCGCGCGATGACGCACTTTCGCACATCCAAACGGCAGCCCCAGGGTGCGTGCAAGGACACTGCACGCGAAGAGCCTGTGGGGTACAACAGTGACAGCGACGTGCAACTTGCTGGTAACGGCGAGAAACGGGGTGATTGACATCTGTAAGGCTTATGTTTCCCAACATCACTCATTTGGGCACAGAGGGATCTATTTGTAAACATATTGGCATACTTCCATGAGGCACGTACACCCCAACTTATCGAGGCTCAATCAAGCCACGCTTGCTGGAACCTAGCCCTGCCATTTTGACCCAAAAGCTAGCGAGGGACTTATGAATATCAAGTGCCTATCCAATACTTCTTCTGTCGGCCCTGTGAATGCGACAGCGGTTGCAGAATCCCGTCGTCACCTCCCGCTGTCGTTCTCGATCTTTCTGTCCTCGCTCTCGTTATGGGCTACTTGCGCCCTGTGGTCATGCGTCCCCATACGCGGACTCCCGTGTACCATATCTACCCGGGAACACCTGGGGAACCCTCGCGAACCTCTTCCTCCGCGTCATATGTCTAACCTGGACCAATATCCTGCAGACACCGTTACAACGGTATAGCAGACTCCATGGTCTTTTCGACGCGCGACCCCGTGGGTGTGCTGCGCTTTTCCTGGACATGCGACACATTTCATGGGACAGTGGCCGAAATGCCTTCTCAATGACCTGTCACCGCGCGATAAGCTGGGTGTCACGTTACATACGCTATCTTACCGACACGATTCTATCCAACACCCGCCAGCGACTCGGTCGCGCCTTAAACCACAACCGGACGCCACGATAGAGCGTTCTGTGGCCAGATCTTCGGAGGCGTCGTGTCCGCACGTAACATACATCACACGGTCCGCTGTCCTGTCGGATGACTCTATCACATGGCGCCAACGGCGTTTGTGGAGGGCGCCGAGGGGAGTCCGGATTTCTCGTAAATTTTAAGCTCTGGTGTGTCGCATCATCTCAGTTCCGTCCCGCATTTCACCTCAGTAGCCGCGCCGCAGAAACGAGGCGCAGAAACTGGCGACCATATGTCCTGCCCCTGATTCGCCCTTCACAAACCACCACGTGCAGGCCTTCCGTCCCTGGGAATACATTATCGGGATAGGATTCGGGGGATCTGCACCGATGTGCATCTCGGGTGGGTCGGCGGTGGTACACCTCCTGCATGAAACCTGAAAAGGAAGAAGTAGCAGCTGTAAAAATACGCAGTTAGGAACTCGGGCGGGAATGAGGTAGAGCGGCGTGTGCCAGTGCGCTCCTGTAGGGAGAAGCTATGAGTGCATGCGAACCGTGGTGCCTGAGGAGTGACATGAAGCCCCACGGCTGGTGGCCAACATCTCAGTCCGCACGTGTGGGCCCATACAGAAAATGCCATAAAAGCCAAGCGAACCGCTTTGCGTTTCAGCACTTCATAGTGTCCTACGTCGCCATGACTCTGAAGTGGTACTCTCTACTCGCTCTCCTCGTCCTACTTGGGTCGTCCTCTGCTGTGAGCATTCACTTTCATGATTTCGGGCGGTGGGCAATGCTGATACCGTTTGCGTAGGCTCCACTCGAAGAACGAACAGACGGGCTCGCGGTGCGTTCTTCGACGCTAGCGCTTTCGCTGAGAGACTAAATGACGCGTTCTAGATGGCTCATATAGCTCGCCGGTGCGACGTGCGTCGGACTCGTGCTCGAAATTGTGATATAGAAACTAAAATCGTACCTGATTATAGGGTGGCGGCGGTTGTCAGGAGGGGCCGGGAGCATGATGAGCCTCATCTCCGATCCTTTGGTTCGGTACGAATGACCTGATAGCACTCCGACTCTGACTGACGCATTACCAGCTTCTAAAGGATGGGACATTCGGTTTGTACATTCGCGTCTATCGGCGTCGTCGTCGTTGACTGTCGGACACGCAGAGTTGTATTTCTTCATGAGCGCCGAAGACCATGTTGCTCTGTTCTACCACCTCCGCTCCACAGCACCGAAGCTGTATATCCACCTCGCTGCCATACTTCGCATCCGATCCACAAATTTGCTTAATGCCCGTTGGATGTAGTACTTTACACATAAATTATCGTTCGTCAATAGAGAATGAATTGTAGCCGGCTTGCTTTGCCCCTTCCCATTTGGAAGCAAGGTAGACATTTTCATCGCTGCGCATCCTCGGATAGTACTGTGGTACCTATTCTGAACGTATTGCGGGGAAGCCGAAGGTGGTCTTGTGCCTGTACCTGATCCGAAGTGTCGATCGGGGGTGCCCTGCACTGTGGAGCTCAGGAGTGGAGTAGCGCTCCGATGTGCTGAATTGCTTCATGTGGGGGATCGAAGTAAGGCAGACAATTTGCCGAACTTCAATTTCCCGGATAGTCTTGTGATTTCGTCCCCCAGGCACCTGCTCGTTCCTGCTGCTTCTCGTATATGAATGCGTCACTTGCGAGTCATGCTATTTCTATACTCTATTGCAGGTGCTTATACGCAGGAGATCAGATGCCACAGATGATCTTCAAGAACGAGAAGATGCGAAATTTCCAAATACTCCATTGAACTTGACTGCACGATGCATGTGCACCTGCGAGGCACGCGTCTAAACTGCAACTCGTGACACGCTGCCGCTGAGTTTCTGATCGTCATCGGATTCGTATATGTCGAGATACTGTCTAGACTAACCAAGGCAATCTAGAGGAACGATCGGGACAGAATCAGAGTACATCTCATGAATGACACTACGTGGCGCCGTATGGGAACAGAAATGAGGACTCCACCCTTTACGTGCTTCGCGTAGCCAATAGTATCCCATAACCATGGAAAGCGGATGCAGGATGGGAGAAAGTCGGTACCAAGGTTCGAGGGCGGGGGCAATAGCGACCATAGAGACGGGGTGAACATCCGGAGTCCGGCCTGAATTTGCTTCCAACAGAGAGCTAGAATGTTCAACCCCGGATGCGCAGCAGTTGCCCACACCCAGTCCTCGCCGACATCTCCCAGCCTCTATCTGTGGACAGTCTGACATAGCCGATGACGCTGCCAAATCACATTCGGAGGATATGACTACCTACCTTTACGCAAGAGAAGTACTTCCCTTCTTGAATCAGGGCCAGGTCAATGGAAAGATTTGGTTCCGTCCGAGTCTAAACCTCACCAAGACCTTTCCATAACCACCGGCGATTTACAGATTCACCAGCATTGGCCACAGCAAATAGACCATAATGAGCTATCCAGGTATCGCGCTCAGAAGCTTTGTCAGATGCAACAAGGATTGCCAAGCAGGTCCTTAGACGTGTCTGCGCTACAAGGGGGAATCGCCTCAATTGGGAGCCATAGCGGCACATGATCTATTTAGGGCAGGCCTTTTCGTGGCTCATGTGCGACGCGCTCACAGACGCGTCCCTCCCGCCATCCTCATCGTCCCTCGACCGCCCTTCCTCGTCCGGCTATCATTATGTCGTTGCTCGACGAGCCCGTTCCTCAAGATGACTTGATGCGCGACAGGACCCGTGTCTTCGAGGAGTTCCTGGAGTCAGAGACGAACTACTACAACTACAAGGACGATGTCGCGCGCATGCTCCGCCAGGACCAAAGACGACTTGTCGTGAATATCGACGACTTACGTGGCTACAGACGCGACTTTGCCGACGGTCTGATCAAACAGCCTGTTGACTATCTCCCTGCCTTCGACGACGCCCTTGCCAACCTCGTGGGACGCGTCTATGATCGCGACAAACAGGAGATAGAGGGCAAAGCCTACCGCATCGGATTTAGCGGTTCCTTCGGTGACCACCATGTGAGCCCGCGTACTCTGCGTGCTGCACAGCTGGGCAAGATGATTTCCCTCGAAGGCATCGTGACTCGATGCTCCCTTGTGCGACCCAAGATGCTTAAATCTGTGCACTATTGCCCCGAGACCAACCACTTCCATGCGCGTGAATACCGTGACGCAACGTCCTCTACCTCCAATCTCCCTCCGACATCGTCCATCACACCCCAGACAGATGATGAGGGCCACCCTCTGCAGATGGAATATGGCCACTGCATCTTCCGAGACCATCAGCGTATCAGCATCCAGGAGATGCCAGAGCGGGCTCCTGCGGGTCAGCTTCCTCGGAGCACTGATGTCATTCTTGACGACGACCTCGTGGACAAGTGCAAACCCGGCGACCGTATCCAGCTTGTTGGTGTCTACCGCAGTGTAGGTGGTGGTGCTGGGGGCGCGTTCAAGTAGGTCCAACTAGCTTATACATGTCTGTTACGGCTTAACGGGATATATGCTCCCCAGATCGCTCATTCTTGCCAACAATGTTGTTCTGCTCTCTTCTAAGATCGGCGGTGGTATCGCGCAAACTCCCTTGACAGACTCTGACATCCGCATGATCAACAAGCTGTCAAAGCGTTCTGATATCTACAACCTTCTCTCCCAGTCTCTCGCACCGTCCATCTATGGTCACGACCACATCAAGCGTGCACTCCTACTGCTTCTCCTTGGCGGCGCCGAGAAAAACCTACCAAATGGCACGCATATCAGGGGAGACATCAACTTGCTCATGGTCGGCGACCCTTCCACCGCGAAGTCGCAGATTCTGCGCTTCGTGTTGGGCACTGCCCCGTTAGCCATTGCGACCACCGGTCGAGGCAGCTCAGGCGTCGGTTTGACGGCAGCAGTCACAACGGACAGAGATACGGGCGAGCGTCGGCTTGAGGCCGGAGCGATGGTCCTTGCAGATCGCGGAGTTGTGTGCATTGATGAATTTGACAAGATGTCAGATATTGACAGAGTGGCGATCCACGAAGTCATGGAACAGCAGACGGTCACCATCGCGAAGGCGGGTATTCACACCACCCTGAACGCCCGATGTAGCGTGGTTGCGGCCGCCAACCCTATTTATGGCCAGGTAGGAAAGATATATACTCGTGTATGGGCCTCGCTAACCTCGCCATTCGCAGTACGATGTGCACAAAGACCCTCACAAGAACATTGCGCTGCCTGACTCCCTGTTGTCCCGTTTCGATCTGCTATTCGTGGTAACAGACGACGTCGACGAGCAACGGGACCGCAAGATCGCCGACCATGTCCTCCGTATGCACCGGTACCTCCCACCGGGCGTCGAAGAAGGCACACCAGTCACTGACAGTCTGACGCAACAGCTCTCGATCGACGGTCCTGCCGCGGGCGGGGAGGACGCAGATGAGGATGAAGTCAGTCCGTTCGAGAAGTACGACCCTCTTCTGCACATCGGCCTCGAGAGTGCTCTGTCCTCGACGCGGAGAGGCAGGCAGAAGAAAAAGGAGATTTTTAGCATTGCCTTCGTCAAGAAGTACATCCAATACGCAAAGAGCAAGCCTGCGCCGGTCCTGACGAAGGGTGCCGCGGACTGGATTGTTGAGGTGTATGCTAACCTCCGGAACGAGCACCTGGAGGGGCCGACCAAGAGGGTACGCTAATGAACTAACATATTTCCACTCGCATATAAATTAATCTGAATTACATCTAGACATCCCCTCTCACCGCACGTACTCTCGAGACCCTCATCCGTCTGGCAACCGCGCACGCAAAGGCACGGCTCTCCACAAAGGTAGAGCAGCGGGATGCGATGGCCGCGGAGGAGTTGCTTCGCTTCGCGCTGTTCAAGGAGGTCCTGAAGCGCCAACGTAGGAAGAAGCGCAAGTTGAACCATGGGGGCGCCTCGCGCAAGGACGGCGACGCTGAGGAAGAGAGCAGTGATGAGGAGAGTGATGAGGAAGAAGCTTCGCAGGCTCCTGGGTCGCCGGAGAGGATACAGGAGCGGGCGCAGGCGAAGGAGAAGGAGATTGAGAAGCCAGACCAGCAGCAGGATGTTGACATGGAGGCACTGCCTGCTGGCCCGACAGATGACGGTCCGATACGACCTGAGCGGTGAGTATCTCACTCACGTATCCCGCCTGCCTTGACTTTAGCTGATCCCACCCATTCGTCTCTCCAGACTGAAACTGTGGCGCACAAGGTTGGCGAACCTGTTCGCGACTTCCTTGCAGAACGACGAAGCCTGGAGCCTGTCGCAAGTGGTGGAGCTCGTCAACAAAGGCCTACCGACCGATGCACTCTTCAGAACAGCCGAAGCGACAGCCGCGTGCGAGATGATGGGTGAGGCGAACGAGCTTATGCTCAGCGATGGTATTGTCTATAAGATCTGATTTCTCGCATTTTTCCTGGATGCATTCGGCGTATTATTCTGTTAGATCCATGCATATGTATATCCCCCATGTATCATACACTCCTCGCCAATCAATGTAGAACGTATAGCAGCGGATATCCAGTACCGACAAACACGTCATCGCTCGCAATCCGTGCGAGTCCGCAGAATCTGGCTGACCTCCTCCCGAGGAAGCTCAGAATATCCGACCAATTCCAGCATGACTTCCTCCCAGTCATGGTCACTACTGACACCGAGGGTCGTGTCCACCGCCTTCTGCCACATTACACCATCCAGGCCGAGCAGCCGGCTGGCTTGCAATAGCTGTCTCCAGGGCGCCTCAGTCCTCGTCCTCTCGCCCCGGCCCATGGCTATCCGGCATGTCTCCGCCCACAGCTCGGACTCGGCAGTAATATTCCTGCCCTCTTGAGGACTGATACGTCCACGTCCACGATACAGGATCTCACGCTGCATGATATGCGAGGCGAGGCGAGAAGCCACCTTCCGGTACAAGCTTGTGGCAGTTGTATCCGGGAGCGTTGAGTAGAGGAAAGAGAGCTGCGAGGATAGTGATGCTATGGGACCGAGGAGGGTCTGTGGCAGCGCGATATCATCTTCTGGGTTCACATGCGGGGTGGCTTGGCTATTGACCGCGCAGGTTAGATCAGATAGATATTAACGCCAAGGGCACACTCACGTTGGGCCTCCGCTAATGAAATGTTGCCTGAGGCTCGTCTCGACCTCGCTGCAAATGCTTTGGACAACCATCTCCTCAGCGCGTGCAGCAAGATCCGAGTATTGTGTGATGAGTTCCTCGAAGATTGTGCCTTCGATAGCCTCATTTTCATGGCTCTTGGGATCCGGCAGAGATTGTGCCGCCTGAGCCCGCGAACGTAGAGAGGCTTTGTGATTGATTTCCGCCCACAACTCCAGGAAGAACTGCGTTGTGCGTTAACATATGCGAAGACTCGATCTCGCCGCCTGTCACTTACCAAGTCCTCTCCCCAGTTTTCCATAGCTGCAGCGATGTATCTGGCGCTGATGAACGCTTTACACAATCTCTGGATCCCCTCGACGCCACTCGTTAGCCTCTTCGGGTCATTCGACCGTCCAGAACCGTCTCCAGTAACGGTTCCAAGAGCTCCTGGAACTGCTCGCATGAACGTGGACGAGAGCGTTTCAAAGGCATCCAAGGAGGAAGAAATACGGGAATGGTAGGATTCAAGAAGAGGCAGCTGCACGGCGATGAGGAATTTCGTTCGTTGCCCGAATTGGGGTAATGGAGAGTAGCGGTCTAATCATGGGTGAATGGAGAGCTAAGATGAGAGGAAGACTGCACACACCTGTGACTTGTTCTATCAGGGCCTTCACTCGCCGTGCTGAGTTTGTCGTCCGCAGCTCGTGATCGAGAGTGGTCCCATCCGAGTCGTTGGGAATATCATCTGCAATCTGCCACGCATCGGCAGCACTGATGATCTCCATGTATTGGTCCATTGCGACTGTACTCAGGAGTCAGCTTGGAGATAATGGACCGAAAGTCCCGGGCTCACATTTTCTTTCTGCTTCCATCCACGCCTCGAACCACTCTTTGTGACCCAGAATGACTTCGCTAAGACCTTCCCACTTCGGCTTTTGCTCGTGCTTGGCAGGTTCCGAGGCCGTGTCGGTGATCGTGCCTGCAATATCGAAGCCTTCCTCTTTCAATGCACTATCAAAGGCCAAAGCTTGATAGATAGTATGCGCCAATATAGGTGGATGAGACAATAGCGTTGGGATGGTCTTCTTCAGCTTTCGTGAGGGAAGGGGTAGAAGACACAGGGTGAATTCACGCTGCCGTCCGGTAGTAAGTCTCGTAATCGGATACAAGCGGGCAACTAGACTTACCCAGGCGTCAATATGCTTGTACTCAGTTCGCGCCAGAAGGCCCTGAACTACCCTCTCCATGAACGGACGATGTTCATGCGATACGTTGAGAATGTGCGTGAAGTACCATTCTGGCTATACTCGGGATGCGACTCGTATGGAAGAACGACGCTTAATGATCGTGATAGGCGCACCTTATCGAGCCTATTGGTCTGTCGCGTACCATCGAAATGGTATTTGAACCTGAGCGCAATGGGTCGTACGAGAGCTTGTATCGGGAACATGTTACTCTCAGACTCGTTCTCCTGCATTGCATGCAGTTTATTACCACTAAAGGATGGAAGTGAGATAAACTCAGAGGTCAATTGGACAAATACTAACATTGTCTGCAGCTTTAGGAGATTAAGGAATGCGTTCTCGAACGTGCGTCGGTCCTCGGACGACACTGACGCGTATTCAACTGGTGTGGGCCAGTTGAACTTCTCAGTCGCAGCTATCAACATTCTGGGGACTGCTGAGTGCAGTATATGAATATGCACTGCCTGACTCACGATGACAGTGCAGACTTCATGTCAGACCAGGTTCTCTGCCTTACAGACTCCAGGAAATCAAGAATGTGAAGTTTCTGGTGACTTGCAACCTCCTCGACCCGTGTGCACTTCGCCCGCACCAAATGAACAAACTCTTGAAGTGCCTCATACTGGCTGACCGAAGACAACGGGCGAGAGCTGCGGACCTGCTCTACAGCCAGTTCACTAGATCACCGTTTAGTACCCTCGACGCTTCTGCCGCGTGCTGTAACTCACCTGAGATTCAACGCATGCTCAACGACCTGAACATACCCCTTCACGCTCTCGAGCTCCTTCAAGTTCCGGTGTAATGTCTCCAAGTCCTCAAGCAATGTCGGTGCGCTGCCTCCTTCTCCCATGGACGACACCAGCTGCTGAGACAGGTGTGACAACTCATCGGCCAGCGAATGTCTCAGCAGCGACAACTCTTGGGCGGTCTGTAGTGCCTCGTGCGCGTCCGCGCGGGACTTGCGGATGAGTGCATCGACCTCTGCCTGCGACTGCGATAGCTGAACTAACACGCGAGACTGAGAAAGGGACGCATGCGAGGGCGGGGTAACGCACTTTCGCCTTCAGTTCCTCGCTCTGTTGTCGGGCTTGGTCGACAGTGCCCTCAAGGTCGGGCTGCTGTTCGACGTCGTGCAGTGATCGGTACTTCACGTTCAGGGTATCTAGAGTCAGTCTCCCCGCCCCGTCCACATTGGGGGGCTGGAGGAATGCCTGTATCACTGCAGAGGCCATTGCATGCGAGATAATACTATGGATGCGAAGGTGGAGGACAACAGTGTTGGGTGTGCATATGATGACCGCTTGCAAGCAGGCGCAAGACGCGCTGCCACCACGCGCTTGCGCGAGTTCCCAACTTGCTCCCGACGTCGTTTCTCCAAGTTCAACCCAGGTCTCATATCATGCAAGTAGAAGACTCTGGAGCAAGGAATCCTAGCCAATATCCCCAGTCTAAATTCTACAATGTAACATGCTGCCTGTATGCAACTCGCATTTCCTACACTTAGACCTTGATGTTCTGCTCGACCCACCGGACAATCTCCTCCCAGTTCTTCACCCGAACTGGCGATTGACCCTCCGGGATGACCACGTTGTCGTCCTTCCAGAACTCTCTTCCGCCCTCCCTCTCCAGCTTCTCTGCAAAGCTCACCTCGTCCTGCATCGAGGCAAACTTGGCCTCACGCTGGTTCCACGCATAGTCCCCGAGCAGTAAGACAGGCACCGGCGGCGTCGCCCGTGCGCACTTGAGCGCGTTCTCCAGCGAGTCGTCGATCATCAGCTTAGCGCCGAGCTTTGCACATACCTGGATCGCGAAGGCATGAGCATGTGGAAATGCGACGCGGTATGGATCGCACCTCAGCCTTCGACAGCTTCGTCAGGACCTCGCCCTCATCGGCAAGCGTCTCCTGCGACTGACCAGTGCAGATCATGGTCTCGAAGGTGTTAGGGAAGTGCTTCTCGAGCCACGCCATGCTCCTCTCCATCTCGCGTCGCTGTCTCGCTGTGACGACGACTAGAGCGAAGCCCTGCTTCTTCAATTCTTGTGCGCCTTCGAGTGCGCCAGGGATAGGTGGTGCGTTGTCTAGTCTATCTGTCTTGTAGAATTCCTCTACTTTTCTGAAGGTCTCCTCTGGCGTGCCCCAATAAGGATTCTGGATCGGCAGATTGGATCAAGACCAGTGTTCACGGTGGTATTCGACTCACTTTCCAATAGTAATAGTCTGCAATGACAATCAGCTGAGTTAGCAGCCCATAGTAGAGACGTCGGACGAACAGTAAAAGTCCGACAGCTTCATGTCAGATCCGTAGGTATCGTTGTGCCCTGCAATGCGATTCGAGATGAACCAAGACCATCTCCATGACAGTGAGCATCACTGACACTCGGCGACGACTCGGTTGGTCTGGCTCAAAACATCGTCGAGATCAACACAGATCAGAGGCTTGTCGGTCGGGATGCCATGCTCCTTCAGGGCCTTCAAGGCGGATCCCGCCTGTGCCTGTTCGTGAGCTTGCTCGACGGCCAGATCGGAAGCGGCGGCAGACATGATTAGACAGGGTTAGACTGAGGTTGCGCCTGTTGCAATGCCTGCACTGCAGTCTCGAAACTAGCAATGTGTGGTCGACAAACGAGTCAACTCGAGGCCAATATAATGCAGTCAATCGCCCGGACTTCTCCCGGTCCTGCTCAGGCGCCAGACGGAATTTTTGGATCTCGATCTGTGCGATATGGTCACGTGGGGTCGCAGAAATGTGACATCATAACTTTCGCCACAAACGTGCGCAGCACGACATATTTGGTCGGAAAACCCTCCTCTTTCAATTGTTGTTCCGTACGTAGATACATAAACCACAGATCAATCAAGAACATTTCGAGATGTACACATTGCGCATTGTAGTATTACCTGGACCTCGATCAAACGACTCGGCGGATCTGAACGAAGATCGTGAACCCTGGGCATTTCGCATAGGGTCGCAGGTGAGGCCTACCTTGCCTGTCTCGACCTCATATATCCATCCAGTCACGGTTGTCTCCGGAAGCACGAGGGGGTTTTCCTTCAGGTACGTGACGTCGTCTTTCACACTCTGCTCCAGATCCGGGAACTCCAGGAAGTCGATATTGTCGACCGCCTGAAGAGCGGTATTTCCGGGGTCGGATTCCTTCACCAGCTTCCGGAGTTGGGGAGTGTCGAAGGTAAGCATGCCACAGCCAGTATGGTGGAAGACCGCAATTTCACGTGTGCCCAGGAGGCGCTGCGAGATGATGATGCTGCGCAGGGCGTCTTTGCTGCAAGAAGCATGAAGCCGATTCAGCAAGATCAGTGAAAGTATCCAGACAAATGGCTACATACGCGACACCGCCTGCATTGCGGATGATGTGGGCCTCGCCTTCCTTGATGCCGAGATGCGCATAGGCACTGGAAGCACGAAGTGTTACCAAAAGGGTACTCGCTGCTCTTGGGGGAACTTACTTCAGGCGAGCATCCATGCAGGTGACTGGGACACACAAGTCAGCGATCTCGGCCGGTCTGTAAGAGAAGCGGGACATTACCAATAGCCAGCTTTTTGGTTGGCGCCAACGCGAGGCTGCCCTTGTCGCCGAAGTTGGCGGCATAGTCCGCGTTGGGCGAGACGAAGTCGTGGTAAGCCGACATACTCTTGTGAGATAAGTGGATGCAGGATTTGTGGGGGTCCTGGCTCTTGGAGTTGTTGGGTGACTCGGTCTGGGCTTCATTCTATACATGTGCAAAGGTAGATGAGAAGGGGCCGGGATAGGAAATACGAGAATAAGATAAAATGACGACAGAATGGCGTATATCTAGTGACACTATCATCTGCTCACATGAACAATTGACACGGTGCCAGTCGTCCCCAAAGCAGATTTCCCGCGTGAGATCCATGCGATGAAGAGTGCACGAGTTGACGGCGAAGGCGGATTTCATGGAGCTCCTGCACGCTCGACACCCTCCGGTCCATTACGTCGAATTGGCGAGCTCCAAAAAATAATGCCCAAAGCACAAGGACCTATAGGACCAGATACGCCAAGAGATGATGAGAGTTTTGAGCACGAACATTATCCGGTATCTGGCTCGCAGCTGAAAACTGCCTGGGAAAACCCAAGACCGAAGCGTCGACGATGGCAGGAGTTCTGTAGATCAGAAAGCCAGCGCATTTGAGGTGGTTGAAGCCGCCGTTGTACAGCCTGCGGCACAGCACACGCATCGAGGTCAGAGAAGCTGGTGCAGACCAGTGCAGACCTCGAGTCAAGTCTTAAGACATTCTGGCGGTGACTCGCGTGGGGCCCGAAAAAGGAATCCCACGTGGTACCTGATCGCGGTGTGCGGCTACGCGGTCGTCTATCACATGCGCGCGTTCACCTTCATCACTGACGCTGTGCAGCCCTTGCGCGTCGGCAGGTTCATGCCAGAACATCTCCAGATTCCTGATACACGGTCTCAGGGTCGCATATATTTCTCAGTACCTCTGCAGACAAGATGAACTTACGGAATTCTGTACTCAATAATGAGCAGCTGCGGCGCGTTGCGAACTTCTATGGGGCCCACCGACCTATCTTTCAGCGTGGCATCACATTTGCCCTCATTATCTATGGCTTCTCTTCGATGACTCGTGGATTTGGCACAAATTCCGTGTCCTCGAGCTCGTCGAAAAAGAGAAAGGGGAAGCAGAAGGGCAGTGGAGAGGAGGGTGAGGACCGGAAGTCAACAAGAGTGGCAGTGAGTTGATCGTATTGAGTTGCTTGGAACCGATGTTTCAACTGTGGCGTATTCAGGTAGATGCACAATTCTATCAAAGATTGTCCACGATATTGCGCATCGTGATCCCCAGTATACGTTCCAAGGAGGCTCTGCTACTTGTCATGCATTCCAGCCTTCTTGTCATTCGCACCGTCATATCCCTATATGTCGCTGCTCTGGACGGAAAGTACGTCTACGATGTTCATTGGGCTCTGCCAATGTGACACCACAGCACTTTCTGACGATTCGACACATCAGAATCGTCGCATCGCTGGTGCGCGCACGACCTCTGCCTTTTCTCCTGAACATCCTTCGCTGGCTGCTTGTGGCCATTCCAGCGACATGGACAAATAGTTGGCTCAGCTACGTGCAGAACAAGCTTGCCCTTGCTTACCGCACACGCCTCACCGAAGCAGTTTTGAAGCAGTATCTGGGTGACGAACAAGATGAGCAGGACAAAGTATTCTACAAGCTTGGTTAGTGCAATATTTGTGACAATATCACAGCAGAACATGATAAAATTCTACGCTCAGCCAACCTTGATGACCGGATCAAGAATCCAGATCAGTATGTTTTGAAAAATTTCCCTGATCTAACATTCCCCTCATGTGTCCACAGAATGATTACACACGATATCCAACAATTCTCCACTCATTTAGCAGCAATATATGCAAATTTGGCAAAGCCAATTTTAGATGTACTATTGTACAACTATCAACTCGCACATAATGTCGGCGCAGAAGGTCTCGTGCTACTCACAGTCCTTGTTCAGATGTCCGCAGCGCTATGTGAGCCCGCATAGTATTCTTTGACCGCGACAATATTTACTCTTCTGTCTCCTTTCTCAGTGCGAAAATTGACCCCACCGTTTGGAATGTACACTGCCGTGTCCGCACAACTCTCCGGCAATCTGCGCCACACGCATTCACGGCTGGCCGAGTTCGCAGAGGAAGTCGCGTTCTTCGGCGGCGAGGAGACAGAGAAGATGCTCGTGGAGCGCGAGTATGCAGGGCTCATCAAGCATGAGAATAACGTCCTTCGGCACCGTTGGTGGCACGCCTGCGTCGAAGAAGGAATTATCAAGTGGCTGTGGGGTGCATACGGGGTGAGTTGCACCTGTGGTTGCAGTTCAATGTTCTTCTGAGCTGTTGTGTAGCTGTGCATATGCGCTATTCCTGTATTCTTCCGCATCCCAGGAGTCGCAAATTTCGACCTTGGCAGTCGAACGCAAGGTTAGCAGAGTAGTAAAACCACTCCTTGAGCTCATATTCACGCTCCCCGCAGGATTCGTGACGAATCGCCGTCTTCTTTTATCTGCCTCTGGCACGTCAGTTATACTTGCACCGGAAACTCCGCTCACCTCGCACTGCACAGACGCCTTCGGTCGAGTGATGTACTCTTACAAAGAACTCTCCGAACTTGCCGGTCATACTGCACGAGTATCTCTTTTATTGGAAACAATGGAAGATGTACGCAACGGCAAATTTGAAAAGGCCCTTGTGAGCAGTGCAAGCACCGAGGAGAACGCGGAGAGTAAGTGACTTTGAATCCCGTTATCGCCGATAACTGGCTGATTATCTCCCAGTCCTCAAAGGCAGGGGCACTGTGGTCGAATCTGAGGACATCCAATTCGAGAACGTGCCCATCGTGACCCCCAATGGAGACATCCTTGTCCGCAGGCTGAGTTTCCATATAAAGCCTGGAGTATGTACTAGACTAGTCTCGTATACCTGGAGATCACGCTGACACCAATGAATAGCAACACTTACTGATTGTCGGACCCAACGGTGCGCCATCCTGTATAATTTGTATGGGTTGTTCATTCATGTTCCCAATTCCAGGTTGCGGAAAGTCCTCGCTTTTCCGCATCTTGGGCGGGCTCTGGCCAGTGTACGGTGCGTCAAGGACAGCATATCACTCACAAACGTTCTTCTCATTGTTCGGATGACCAGGCGGAGTTGTCCGGAAACCACCGGCATCGCAATTCATCCTGATCCCGCAGCGTCCGTATCTGTCGCTGGGTACACTCCGTGACCAAGTCATCTATCCGCACAGCAAGGAAGACATGGAAGCCAGTCTGTAGAAATCACTTATTTTCCGGTCAACGCTGACCACCACTTCCACCAGGGGGTATCACCGACGAGGATCTGCTGGCGGTGCTGTCCGTCGTCCAGATGGACCACATCGTAGAACGAGAGGGCGGCTGGGACGCCGCCCGCGAGTGGCGCGAAGCGCTCAGCGGCGGCGACCAGCAGAAGATCGCGTGGGCACGACTCTTCTACCATAAGCCGAAGGTCGGGCATATCCAACTTTATGTGTCGTCCTAGGTGCTCATTAATGTTTCTTTATTGTGCAGTACGGGGTGCTTGACGAAGCAACGTCACTGGTGCCGCCTGAGATGGAGGGCATGATGATGGAACATGCGACCCGCTTAGGCATCACCCTGTTGACTGTTTCCCACCGCCCGTCGCTGTGGAAGTACCATGCTGTGATCTTGCAGTATGACGGGCAGGGCGGATACGTCTTGTAAGTTGAGACCGTCCCATCCTCCCCACAGGAACTGACTAGCCTCTTTTGTAGCGCCAAGCTTGATGCTGAGAAGCGTCTGGCACTGCAGCAGGAGAAGGAAGCGCTCGACACTAAGCTATCAGAAGTGTAGGTGTGATCTATCGCGTCCATCTGCATCTGCTGAGGCGCTTTCCAGACCCAAGATGAAGGCGAGGCTTGCAGAACTGCAATACGTCGTTAGGGAGAACGGACGAATGTAAGATCGATGGGTCGGGGGCTCGCATATACCAAGCCGTGGGATGTGGACTGGATTTTGAGGTGTATATTGATCGGGCGTGGGTAAAGTTAGGGATGTGCAGCGAGCGGCCGGACGGTTAATATCAATATGTTGCTCTCTGATTTGTACCACATGTCTAAGTAGTGTTCATCTCGACAGCGATGGCAGCTCCCGAGAGGTATAGTGCATCATGCAGATTATCTGCGTGTCCCCCATTACTTGCTAGTACATTTATCTCCTCCATGTCCTGCAGATCCTTGTCTATAACTTCTGCAGCCCCAGATCCGTGAATAACCTTAGCACAGGCTGCATGAAGGACAAGCAGCTTAGGACCAGGTGGTGGACATCTAATCATGCCCCTAAAAGGATTATCAGGAACCAACACATCCGAGAAGGTGATTGTGGGGAGAAGATCATCCAAGAACCCTGAGTGATGGGAGCAAATGTTGTACATATCGATAGATCACTGGCAGTTGTTTCACATACAACTGTGTTAAGAAAGTGTAGAACTGCTCATCTCCTCGGGTTTCTCCGACCATATATCTAACTCGTCAAACAGTGTATGAAAAGCTACTTCGAGGCTGATGAGATTTGTAAAGTCATGATAACCATCTTCTTCTATGAATCGCGAGATGTCGATACCGCCATAGTGGCTGAACATAGTCAGGATGTTCGCCACATACCCTCTCTGGGTGAATAACGATGAACTTCACACATCAGTCTGGCCAATGAAAAAGGGTGCCATACCCTATCGTCCTTGCTTAATTGTGTGATTAGAGGCTGGGAAAGAATGTGCGCAGTTTAGACAGTCTTGAATTGGCAGTGATCAGGTAGATCGGAAGGGGAAATGAGTCGCTTCTTCCATGAATGGGAATCAACGATATAACCCGTCAGCACGCAGAGATATCTATCCCGCATGAGACATTATTTTGGGTTAAATAAGTTTTACGAACACTACCAAACACATAGGAGAATGACTCACATATCGCCTTGCTTCGCTGGAGTTCTTCGGGGGCTCCTTAATGAGATCACGAATGCCTGCCTTCGCTACATCGATTGAGGGTACAGAATTGTGTGTGCTGGGTGTTTTAGCTGGCATGGATTTAGCGCAAACTGGAGTACTCGTGAGTCACTGTCAACCAGACAGTTACGGGCGAGCGAGATGGTAATACTCACGTGTACCCAAAATCATACTCTGCCACATTGTGGTGTTGGTCTATCAGTAGTTCAGAAGCACATTGGCTCGGCCAAGAGAGGACATGGTACATAGATCAACAAGTAACCGAGGATCCGGGCGGCAATAATTACATGGGGGTTGCCAGTGGCAGTCCTCTCGACATCATAACATCTCAGATAAGCTTCCCGCTCTGACATAGTCCACTCAAGATCAGCCTCGGCGGCGTCAAGACTAGGCAGAGGTGCAGGAGAGATCAGTCGTGACACTCTGCCAGTGATATGGACTTGTGACTGAAGAAAGCAGAGCAAATATGTAAGGTCGGATGTATGCGGTGCGCTGGCTGCCAGTTCGACAATCAGACTTTGCCGTGACTGGCTGTCGCTTACACTTGTTTGCTGTTATAGAGTTTCCAGAAACAATAAAATCACCACTAGACATTGGACAGAATACAAGGATATTCTGATTTGCAATGTACCACTGGGAGCGATCGTGTATTCAAGTTATGGTTGTGGTACGGGAGTAGCATCAGGAATGTGCACCATACCTATCAAGGCGAATATAGTACGTGTAGGTCGTATAGACTGCCAGTAAGGTCCCCCTTGCATATAGGACTTGATAAGTGCGCGTGATCTACAAGACGCTGTGGTAGCTGCCTATAGCACGACATAGGCGCCGCGTCACTAGGCTCGTAGTTACAACAGG